>VDFB02323674.1:0-22043 GCA_007258455.2 Sequoia sempervirens
ATTTAATTAATTTTCACTAATCCCAAATTTGGAATTCAAGCACATGACTACAAATTTTCATGCCACCTCACCAAGGTCACATGAAATTAAATAATTCTAATTTTTAAATTAGAATTATCAACAAACTTTGAACACATGGTCTTTTTCTCACAAACTTTATTCCTTCATCCATTTGGCATGTTGTCTTTGGTCAAGGGAACATCCTTCTTGATTCTCTCCATCTCCACTGTTCATTCCTCATGTTTGAATTTAGACCATCGATCGTTGCCACATCACAAGATGCTTGGAAATCTATAAATACAACCCTTTGCTATAGTATTTGGCATCCCACACTTGAGTAGAGTTATTATGCAGGAATAGCTTTGGAGCATTGGAGCATTTGGAGTTTATAGTTAGCATTGTTTAACATTTTAACAAGTTTGCATTGTAGCATCATGTTAACTTATAATCATGTTTTGCTTTATAGTTGCATTTTATTTCATGTCTTGCTTTATAGTTGCATTTTAGTTCATCATATCAATGGTCATTTGAGCAAATGCAGAATCATTTTCACTTCTTATCACAACATTTGTATCACATAGTTTAGCAACATTATCCATTTATCAATATCTCCATTATCATAGCATCATGGCTTTCATCACATAGTTTCATGTAGGGACTTAGATTTCTTTCCTTTAGAACAACATTTCATTTCTCAAGTTGTCATTTTAACAACCATAGTGCATATAAAAAATCTGAGAGCCAATATGGTTTAATAAATCCTTGAGAGTAGAGAACAATGGAATGTTTTTGAAGATTTGTTTTGCTACAGTTAGAGTAGTTCTTTGATTGAAATTTTTAATATAATACATCTCATTCGTGTTTGTGTGCTTTAGTATTTATTTGCTAACTCTCCCACATCTCACACACATAAATTGGTGCCCACCGTCCCCACTCTTTAGCATCTTGTCGTCACCATGCATAATGTGCCACGCCCTAGGGCATACCTTGCACTTTGCCATATTGCCTCAATATTCTCAGCAGCATGAATCTCTCAATAATGAATCGTGTACAACCAATTAAGTACATCAACTAACACAAAAATGATATCTCAGTGTTGTCCTCCAACCACTTCTCACAATCAAGATAAGGCTGCCATACCACTGACTCTAAATCATCCAGTGTCCTCCTCTAGTACTCTAGTTTTCCTAGCCTAGGTTGAGCAAGTTGACTGGCATAAATATGTACATACATCCTCATGGTAGGTCACTGTCTATCTCCAATTGGCTGACTGACTGCTATATTCTCCCAAGCTCGTACCTAAAGCAACGTGACCCCTGCTAATAAACTGGCCCCTCGAAGGTAGACCACCTAGTGTAGATCATGGTACAGATGTGCAAACTTGCAACATCCCCAGGCATATCTAGTGCCCTGAGTAATCATACTCTCAAGAATCCACCCCCATCCAACTGGCAGTCCCTTTGACCTGCAATCAGGAAAAAGGAACCCTCCAATAAATCTACCAAGAACATAAGGAAAAGTGACGTAAGCATCAACCATATCCCTCCAGGGAATCTCGTAACCACATAGATGCTCATCCTCAAACACTCTATACAGTGCATCAATCCCACCTTGCTCCTATGAATCATATAGTACCAACTCTCCTATCATGGGTATCTGCAAAATTCGATATACGTCCTCTAGGGTAACAGTGATCTCACCAATGGGTAAATGAAAGGTGTTATGCTCACTATGCCACCTCTCTAATAAGGTTGTCAAAAACCCTTGTTGATCCTAATATGGGGAATATCAATTAGGGATGACAATCTGCATCATGCGATCACAGCCACATTAGGCGGCGTCAGGTGTGGCGTAAAATCCCATGTCCTGGGAAAAGACTCTCTAATCTGTAAACTCGTTAAAGGCTCCTATCATCACAAAATATCACAAATCAGTCAATCAATTAATCAACATCAATCAGTCAATCAATCAATCAAAATCAATCAGCCTATCAATCTAATTAGCTCTACTGAGACTTTGATCAAATATTGTGAGCATCAATCAATCATTTTAACTTTACCTATCATGAGGTTCATCGATCAATTTAACCTCGCCTATCATGAAGTTCATCGATCAATTCAACCTTGCCTATCATGAGGTTCATCAATCAATTCAACCTCACCTATCATGAGGTTCATAAATCAATTTAACCTTTCCTATCATAAAGTTCATCAATCATTCAACCTCGCCTATCATGAGGTTCATCAATCAATGCACCTCGCCTATCATGAGGTCATTCAATCAATCAAACTATCAATTGATCTTTGCCTATCATGAGGTCAATTATCAGTATCAATCATTGAATATCACCTATCATGAGATCAATGGACATCTAATCTATCAACATCATCAATCATTGACTGACACGATCAAACATCATCAACATCAAGGAGTCTAATCAAGCAAATCATCAATTGGGTTTAAATTTCACCAATGCACTAGAACAACCTTTCTATGTGTTGGAAGACTTTATGTGCTAGAGAAATTCATCAATGCACTAAAACAAAGTTGCAATGCGCCAAAGTATTTAATGCGCCATTTCATTTGATTGATGCACCGAAACAGAGTCTCGATGCATCGATTCACCCTATGTGCTACATCATTTCATCGATGCGCTAAAACAATTCCTCTAAGCACTAAATGCACCTATGCACTAAAACAGTTCATGGATGCACTACTTCGGGTCACCTATGAGCTAAATCACTAACCCTAAGTGTTACTTTCTTCTATGTGCTATAATAGACAATGCATGTGCTTTTGCAGTGACCCTATGCGCCAAAATAATACAAGCCGAATTTAAACAAAAAAATGGAGAAAAAAATAAAATGCACAAACTACGAGGCAGTTTTTCAAGGGTACATACCAAAGGACCATACGTTGTCGGGTGGTTGTGACGCCTGACCCGCTCGAACTAGTGTGTCTAGTAAGGGATCACCATTCTACTCCAAATTGCTAAATTGCTAATCACTCTCAAGTTTTCAAAATCACAAATGCTTAAATGAACTTCTAATCACACCTTTTAGCCTTTTAAGGTTAATTAAGTGGCATTTTTATGGGGTTGTTTATTTTTATTTTTAAAGGGGGGCTTTAATTTATCAAATCATCACCAGGTGACTTTAACATCATTCTTTGGGAGATAAATCAATTCTAAATCACAAAATTTTGAGATCATCAAATCATCGAAAAATCATCAAAAATTTCATAAAAAATCCTAAAAATTCCAAAATTCACCGATTTATCTCCCGAGGGGGCATATATCCATCATCACCTAAAAATCAACGTCTGGGGCATCAATTTTTTTTTCTCAGCATTAGTATCAAATTTTTCTTTGAAGCAATGTGTAAACACATTACTTCAAAGAGGGGCAAAATTTATACACCTAAAATCAGTCAAGACATTTAATTAATTAAATACTAGTTATTTAATTAATATTTCATCAACTTATAAATAAATTTTCAATTTATTTATATAGTTCATATCTTCTAATTCTCCAAATCTAAAATAAATTCCTCTAATTTAATTAAATAAACAAATTTCTATAGTTTGTTTTATTTAATTAATTTTCACTAATCCCAAATTTGGAATTCAAGTACATGACTACAACTTTTCATGCCACCTCACCAAGGTCACATGAAATTAAATAATTCTAATTTTTAAATTAGAATTATCTTCAAAAAACTTTGAACACATGGTCTTTTTCTCACACACTTGATTCCTTCATCCATTTGGCATTTTGTTTTTGGTCAAGGGAACATCCTTCTCGATTCTCTCCATCTCCACCATTCATTCATCATGTTTGAATTTGGACTATCGATCGCTGCCACATCACAAGATGCTTGGAAAATCCTATAAATACAACCCTTTGCTATAGTATTTGGCATCCTACATTTGAGTAGAGTTATTATGTAGGAATAGCTTTGGAGCATTGGAGCATTTGGAGTTTATAGTTAGCATTGTTTAGCATTTTAACAAGTTTACATTGTAGCATCATGTTAACTTAGAATCATGTTTTGCTTTATAGTTGCATTTTATTTCATGTCTTGCTTTATAGTTGCATTTTTGTTCATCATATCAATGGCC
This sequence comes from Sequoia sempervirens, assembly GCA_007258455.2. Lineage (NCBI taxonomy): Eukaryota > Viridiplantae > Streptophyta > Pinopsida > Cupressales > Cupressaceae > Sequoia > Sequoia sempervirens. The sequence goes on from VDFB02323674.1 coordinate 4,120, forward strand.
ATTTGAGCATATGTAGAATAATTTTAACTTCTTATCACAACATTTGTATCACATAGTTTAACAACATTATCCATTTATCAATATCTCCATTATCATAGCATCAAGGCTTTCATCACATAGTTTCATGTAGGAACTTAGATTTCTTGCATTTAGAACAGCATCTCGTTTCTCAAGTTGTCATTTTAACAACCATAGTACATATACAAAATATGAGAGCCAGTATGGTTTAATAAGTCCTTGAGAATAGAGAGCAATGGAATGTTTTTGAAGATTTGTTTTGTTGCAGTTAGAGTAGTTCTTTGATTTGAATCTTTAATATAATATGTCTCATTGGTGTTTGTGTGCTTTAGTATTGATTTGCTAACTATCCCACATTTCACACACACACTCTTTACAAAACAAAAATTGAAACCAAACAATGATAACCCAAAGTTCCTAGTGTTGGAACCTTGCTCTAATACCAAATTTTATAAGGGATTCACCATTTATTTTCATATATTTTTCATAACCATAGATAAAAAATTTTCCAAGCATTCATTCTCACAACAAAGAAAGATATAGCAAGAGGGATAGACCCTAACATGAGATTTTCTATCTGATTTGATGAAGACTCCTCAAGACCTCTCTTCCTTCCTTCACCTAGAATTCTCTTCTACCAAATGAAAATTCTAAAAGAAAATCAAGAACAATCCAAAAATAAACATCCCCTTCTCCACTCAAGGAGAAAGAATAAATAGAAAGGGGAAAATAAACTTCCTCTCCTAACCACCTAAACCAACCAACCAACTCCAATGTTTTCCACTTTTAAGAAATGAGAAATTTAAGAGGATTTTAAACACAAACAAAAGTATTCCCTAGGTTAAAATAACCCTTAACCCATATGTATATATATAACCTAGGGAAAATTTAGGACTATCAAAATATAGTTGAAATCACAAAAAGAGCTTCATAAATCATAAAAGAATAAACATACCAAGAAAAAACCCAATAAAAGTAAATAAAATAAACTTTCACATGATCACATAACACATTAAACAATGTTCCATAATGTCATATCTCATGTCCTTATTTATCCATATGAGATAAGATTAGTATTTCACAGGGTAAAACAACAAAAGTAGCTATGTGACCCCAACCACAATTGTCAAAATTCACCTGTTTACTCAACAAAAGGTGTTAGTACATCACATGCATAATAATAGACGAAATAACTATCATAAATTAAAATAACATTTCAAAAAGGATAATCAATTAGGAAATCACATAGGAATGATTTAAATCTAATAACCATCACAAGTAAACAACATATATCTAATTCTCATCTCCACAATATCTACTCTTACAACCACTCTATGTAATCAAATAAGAACTCTATCTAATCAATAATAAAAATCCATCACCTAGCAATATCCATGATAATCGAAATAACCATGAGAATATAATCTAATAACATCTATTCATAGGAAACAAATTTCATCCATAAATATCCTGTAAATAATGCCCGAGTTCAATAAGCACATGTAAATATCTAGTACAAGTCATGATAACATCAAGGGACAGAGTAAATCTAGATCATGATAGCTCTCTCATAATGTCCAATCAAAGAAGCATATGATATGCTAAATAATTAAACATATGTAAGCATATGCAACGCCCGCCACGAAACCGTAGTGAATGTCACACACATAACGGAAGCGAACAATTTTTTTTTTAAAAGTGTAATTAAACAAGTAAACTACACTTACACATACATTCTCTAAGGTACGCGACGACGCTTACTTACAATACCCCTTACTAACAAAAGTTACTAAGCATAACTTAAATTTATTACTCATGAATTAAAGATCATACATCCAAAACATTAAAATACATCATTTAAGCTATAAATTACAATAATGACCCATTCCCACATTGCATTTATTTAATATTATAATTACAATTCCCATTTCCAAATGAGATAGTTTAAACAACAGAGTTACAATTACAAATTACAAAGATTCTCCTCAAATACAATTAAGGAGTGATATAATTACAAATTACAAGGCATCCAACTGATACAAAAGTGACATAAAAGAAGTACAAATTCACTGATACACACGAGGTCTCCATTAGGAAGTACCCATCATCACGAACAAGGACTAGGGACCCAACAGTGTAAGGTGCACATTCCACCCAACCATTTGGTACCTGAAGGACCAACCCTTGTGCTAGGAGATAGTAAAAGAGCTTCCTAGGAAAAACCTACAACCTCTAGACATAGGAAAAACAATATTAAACTACACAAGTACAAAACTTACAAAATAGTTACAATGCTTCCAGATACAATGATCAACTGTACTTTACAACAAACTGACTAACTAACGGTTGTCATAGGAGGAGTGTCATAAAAAAGTTGCATGGGTTACCCTGGCGAATCTTCCTAGGCTCCAGCCCCCATCTTGGGTTACCCTGGTGACCTCTTACGAAACCTGGCCCCACATGCAATCCAATGCGGAATCGATAATCTTTCAAAGAAACAAGATATCGATCTTTCCATTCCAGGCCTTCTCATCTCATCCAAAGTCTATACTAGCCCTTGAGTCCATGAGCAAGGCATAAACAAAAGTTAAGTGTTTAAACTACCCTTTTCCCCTAACATATTTATTAAGTTATCACTCATTAACCTAACTCTTCATGAGTTACCCAGACACCACTTTGTGTGTCGGCCCCCATGAAAAGCCACTCCCCTATTAACAACCTAAGGGATCAATTCCACTAACATAGGGTAAACTAGGTGCACATAACCAATTACAAATACCCACTCAATAACAATAATTAAATGACATAACCTGTTCACATAACCAGATCCAATTGAAACAAATCCCGTGCACTACTCGAGTTAAATAATAACAATGACATGAGACACAACATCATCTCAAAAAAACACATCTGGAAGACTTACAAAATCAAAGACCCCATTTTTTTTCCCAAACAACTAGCATAAAAGAAATCATAACCTTTAAAACAATTTCAGGAAAAATATTAATCTAACTTTAGGATTTCTTAAATCCAAATAAAGCAATAACTTATTGCATAAAATTAATCAATTAATTTATAATTCCATTTACAACAAGAAATGATAAATTAAAACTAGTTGTTTTTTTTTTTTTTTCAAGTTTCTCAATCACATCTAATGATAAAATCCATTTTTGTTTTCTTTTGAATAAAATCATTTTGTTATAAAATAATTACTTGCAACTTTTATAATAAAACAATCTTACGAAAATTATATTTAAACATATATATACTTCGAGAGGCATAACCTACAGTGACAGGTGGGTGACCGTGTTAAAAAAAATGTTAACTTATAAAAAGTAAAAGCTGACAACCAAAGCGTTTATTGAATATTATATCTTTTCTGTCATAAATTTCCCAACTAATAAATTAAAAGCTGAAAACTAAAGAGATATGAAATATTATATCAGTCATATCTTTTCAAACTAAATAGTGGGAATAAAAAAGAGATTATTACCGAAGAATAGTGTGAATAAATAAGATGCAGATAAACCGTGAGTGAAAAAAAGTAAGTTTTTTTTTTTTTGATACTCAGGAGGTATCTCCAACCAAGGCCCAGCGATTCCCACCATACCTTGCCTCGGGCTTACTTTTTTTGCCGAGTTGGGGTGATGGTGTGGCGAGCCAAGGCGAAACTAATCCCCCTGGGGAGAAGGCCCAAGCCCACAACAGGACTCCTCCGGGTTAATCCGGCAGCGTGAGTGAAAAAAAGTAAGTTATTTCTATTTTCATTTTGTCTATAGTGTTTTCAATCTCTGCAATTGTGAAAATATTTGTATGCATTATAATACTTTTTTAGATTTATTTTTAAGGGTAAAAAAAAAATCGATTATAATGCTTTTTAGGGTAAATAGGTAATTTTGTTATAATGTTTTTTCAATTATAAATAAGAAAGTAATTTAATATAAAATTTAAATGTATTATTAATTTTTTTTAGGGTAAAAGGTAATTTCATTAAAAGCATTTTAATGCTTACATTATAATAATTGTTTTATTATAAGTAAGTAAATAATTTTTTAATAAAATATGTATTATAAGAAAGTAAATATTTTTTTAGTTTTATTCTTTTTAGGGTAAAAAAGTAATTCTATTATAATGCTTTTTCAATTGCAAATAAGAAAGTAATTTAATATAAAATATAAATGTATTATTAATTGTTTTTAGTTTTATTCTTTTAGGGTAAAATAGTTAATTTCATTAAAATGTTTTTAATGCTTACATTATAATATTTTTTTATAAGCAAGTAAATAATTTTTTAATAAAATATTTATTATGTGATAATGTTTATATTTAACACGTACAATTTATATCATATACAAAAACAAGCAAATAGTGCAATGGATTAATAGATTTGATTTGTAATTGAAGGGTTATGGGTTCAACTCTCATTGTGGGTTTAAAAATTAATATATTTTTAAATTAATTTATTTATTACTAATTTTATCGAAAAAGTTATTAATTAACAAAATTGTAATCATAAAAAAATCAAAATAAACATGTAGTGCAATGGATTAGTGTGTTTTGTTTATAATCGTAAGGTTTTGGGTTCAACTATCATTTGGATTCAAAAGTTGATATATTTTTCAATTAAAAGTGAATATAACTATGAAATGGTGCATGTAGAAAATAAACAAATATCACTGCTTTAAAAATAATAATGGCCAAGGCAATATGTAATTATGTTTTTTTAACAATGTCCTTTTATATTGCATTTGGTTGATAAAATTATTTATATACCTATGAACCATTAAGTGTCTTTACGAATTCTTAACAATTTTATAGATTTATTAATTTTTATTAAAATTTGTAGGATGCCTCGTCATCCAAGGACAAATTTTCAAAATGAAGAGCAACAAAGAGAGCATCGAAGAGAATATGCTCAAAATTATATGAGACAACAACGTGAACAAATGGCTAATGCACAAAGAGAGGAAGCAAGGATTTTTACAACTGAAGAGCAACAAACATAACAAAGGAGAGAATATGCTCAGAAATATATGAGACAATGACGTGAACAAATGAATGATGTACAGAGACAAGAAGAAAGGATTCATAAAAACCAAAATGATAGAGAAAGAAGCCTTAAACGTACGACATACATGACAATGGAAGAGATTGAAACAAAAATGAGATAACATGCAGATAAAATGATAACACATCGTTCACGAATTCAAAGAGCTATGCATTCTGATCAATTAAATGACATAGAAAGACAACAAATACAAGTGTGCAATCATGAATCAGTTAAAATACATCGTCAATCTTATGGGAATGTTGAGGTTAGTTCTGAAGGGGTGAATTCTATTACAATAGATCATGTGCTACAAACACCAAATGATAGAATTCAAAATGTAATGAATGTTGATAATAGAAGAGATCAAGAAGTAATTAATAATAATACAACTACTGCGATTGATTTGAAAAGTCTACAAATGATATTTCAACATGGACTAGATAAAATTTCTACACCAAGTATGTGTTATATTTGTGAAGAGAGTTATCCTGCAATGAAGGTCGTACGGGTACCTGAGGGCCCTATTTGCAATCGATGTCAACAAGAGAGGAATGAACATTGATTTTCAGCATTAAACAATATGGATCCTAGTTCACAACCATCAGAACTTTCAAATTTAACACAAATAGAATAAATGTTGATAGCACGTGTCAACCCAATACTTCAGGTAACACATGCAACTGGAGGTAAATACAAATATAAAGGACATACCATAAGTTTTCCACAAGAAGTAGGAGAAATAGCTAAAATTTTACCACATCAAATAAAAAATTTACCAGTCATTATTGTTTGAAAAAAGGATTAGCGTGGAACAACTTATAATTTTACAGTTAATAGAGAAAGGGTATATAGAGCACTTAAATATAAAATAGAACATGATAGGTTCTATAAAGATGTTGAAATTGATGAAAATACACTTAGTGAACTTACATGCAATTCGGATCAAAACATTTTTGACCAATTGAATTCTGTTTATATGGAGTTTGATTCAAATGCAGATGAGTATGTATTTGCAGGTCCAATATTGGAGATAGATGAAGGAAATATTATTAATCACACTACATCAATGGCTTCTAAACCACCAAATTCTTGAAGAGAGATGGAACTAATTCATGCATGGGTAAATAACCCTAATGTAGATCCTGGATCACTAATTGATTGGCCAGGAATTGGACCATCTCCAATGAATGAGTATGTTACTAAAGGATTACTTGATATCGCTTTTCCAACACTATTCCCATATGGACGATGTGATTGGATAGAACCACAAATGAGGACAGTTCATCTGCGTGAGTTTGTTAAGCATTTATTCAAATATAGAGATCATCATTTTGGAAGACACCCACAATTTAGATATTATATGATGAATATGATTATGCGACATCATGCACAAAACTCATCAGCAGTGTTTGTCAAAAAGAGCTTGCAAGATATGCCAATCACAATCGATGAGTTAAGAGAACATATGGAAAAATGTCCCTCATTCACATCTAGTCGACCGTCTGATGCGTTTTGGTACAACGCTAAGGGGTACAAGGTCTTATTGGGAAAAATGTTGAGCTGAATTAACTGATCTATTGCATCAAATTGGAACACCAAAAGTTTTCTTTACTTTGAGTGCAACAGATATGTATTGGCCATAGTTACATGCATTAATGCCAGGGACACATTCAAATAACCCACAAGAAGCACAAAAATGGAGAGGAAAAAATATTATTGACTACCCACATATTGTGGCACATTACATGCACCTATGATATACAATATTTCGCAAGGAAATACTACAAAAGGGAACGAAGGTAAAAGATTATTGGTCAAGATATGAATTGCAGCATAGAGGATCACCACATGTGCACGGATTCATATGGTTAGATGGAGCACCTAACATAGACAACCTTAATTGGAGAAATGCTTATGAAATAAAAATATTCAAAAATATTTTGATTCTATTGTTCATTCATGGAATCCACGGGGAGACCCACATCAACGAAACATACAGGTATGATGTTAATTATCAATTATATATTCTTTTTACAATATATGATACTTAAAATTTTGTATTTCAATTAATAAAATATGTTATATCATGAATGATAGGTCCTACAAAATTTTACACAACATCCATGCCTTTGAAATACACAACAACTAAGCCAAATAGACTTGGCACATGACTATGAAGAGTTGCTCAATTGTGTTGAATGCCATACAATGTGTAAAGAGGGTGCTTACCTTCGGAAAAAAAGAGGAAGAATGGTTTGTAGGTAAGACATGTATACTTTCATATATTTTGTACCAATAAATAACTAAATTTTTTATATAAGCTAACAATTTACTCTTTGTTTGTAGGTACAATGCACCATTGCCATTACATCTAGATGGATCAAAATTATTTGAAGATCCAACCATAGGAGATAAAGTATATGAACCTGCAAGAAATGATGATCGAGTAAACACACATAATCATAATATACTTCAGTTATGGAGAGCAAATGTAGATTGGCAACTAGTTCTTTCAAGACATGTTGTAATAAATTATATTGCAAAGTGTGCAGCAAAAGCAAAAAAGAGTTTGTAAACTTATCATCAAATCTTAATGCGACTTTCAAATATTAAAAGCCCAGATGAAGCAGCATCAAAGGCGTACATGAGACTTCTAATAGAAACCCTCATTGAGAGAGACATTGGAGCACAAGAAACATGTCATATGTTATTGGAGTTTCCATTGGTAGAATGTAGTAGAGTATTTGTTACATTAAACATTTCAAGAGAGGTGTTCAAACCAGTGCTAAAAAATGAAGAAAATGATGATGATGGACATCTAAAACATTTCATTCAAGGATACATGGATATACCATATGCAATGGAAAGTATCACACTTATAGATGCAGCTAGATCATGGACATATAATCCCAAAAGAAAAAGAGATAACAAATGGGAACCAAGGACTATGGCAGCTACTGTAAGAATGTCTCCAAGATTTACCACCATACCTACACATCAATTAGAAAAGTGGGTTGATTTTTGTTGGTCAAAGTTATTGTTGTACAATCCATTTCGTAATATACAAAGGGATATTGGACTTGATGATAATACAATTATGTCAAATTGGGACTCACTCAATTATGATCCATGGCATTTAGAATGAAGAATTATTTCAGATGAAATTGAAAATCACAATGATTCTAAAGATGAGGATAATTTACCAAATGATCAGAATATAATTGAACATGAGTGGGAGATCATATGATCAAGATTACACCATGGACAAATTATGGATGCAACAAAAATAGATATGTTAGGAAGAAGAGATATTAATAGACAAACTCCATGGAGTGTTGAATATCAAGGAGAAGATTATACAAATAATGCAAATAATTTTATCAACTCTATGAAGAAAATGGCTTACTGATACCTGATGATATGTTGTCAACTATATCATATGGAACATTAGGTGCTAAACAAAAAAAAGCACTTGATATTATTATGTCACATTATAATCGACGGGATGATGTCATGCCACTATACATGATAATTCAAGGAACAACTAGAACAAGTAAATCATATTTGATTAATGCAATTCGTCAAGCTCTTTATGATGCATCACAACCAAAATGTTCTCCCTTATTATTACTAGCACCAACTAGAGTTGCAACCTTTAACATTGGTGCATCAACAATTCATTCAACTTTAAGAATACCTATTGTAGATTTTGTTGAATTAGAAGGAACAAGGCTCACAAGTCTTCAAGAAGAAATTCAACATATAAAATACATATTAATAGATGAAATGAGTTTTATTGGAAAAAAATTGTTACAAAATATTGATTCAATACTACGCTAGGCTTATTCTGAAAAAGCAAACATGAGTTTTGGTGGAAGATCAATCATTTTGGTGGGGGATTTGGGACAACTACCTCCTGTAAGTGACAAACCACCTTATGATAGTAATATACGTGCAAAAATATTATGGGAAGAGTTTAAGATAGTTGTTACGTTGGATTAGGTGTTCAGACAAGAAGGTGAAAGTGAAGACCAAAAAAGGTTTTGCCAATTGCTCACAAATATTAAAGATGCACATCCAACCATATATGATTGGAAATTACTCATGAAAAGAACATATGCTTCATTACATCCAAAAATTAAGGAGTTTGATAATAATATTCATCTATTTGCAACAAATGATAATGTACATAGCCATAACAAAAAAAAGTTACATTCATTAAGAAGACCAATAGCCCATAGCATTGCAACCAAAGAAGGTAGCGCTAATCCAGCAGAAGGTCAAAATGATGAATTGGATGTTTTATTAGTTTCAAAGGATGCAAGGGTCATGTTAACATCTAATTTATGGATAGAAGCAGATCTTGTGAATGGAGCTTTAGGATACATCAGAAATATCATATACAAACCTAGATGTGGTCCACCAGATCCACCTACATATGTTATGGTTGAATTTGATAATTACTCTGGAATTCCTTTTGAAGATGCATCTGCAAATTTAATTCCAATTTCATCAATACAAAGGGGTCGCACATGTCAATTTCCCCTATGATTGGCTTGGGCACTAACGATCCACAAATCACAAAGATTAACTCTTTCCAAGGCAACAATTGATATAGGACCAAGAGAAAGGGCAGGATTAACATTTGTTGCTATGTCACGTGTTAAGTCTTTGGATGGAATTAGAATCTCACCACCATTTACATATGATCATTATGAAAAAATGAAGACAGGAAAGCAACTCGCCAAAAGAAAAGCGGAGGAAGAAAGACTAAAATCTTTGGAAACATATAACATTTTTATGTGATGTATATATTTTTCAAGTGAATTCTTCTATTAATATTGATATTAAATTTTTGGTATAAAATATGAATTGTCTCACTCATTATGAATTCCTATTGTACACATCTCTTTGTGCGTTTGAATAAATATGATATGAATCACGATTTGTAAAGGATTATAATTCTTTATTTAAAATAAAATATGTGATAAATTATTATTTTACATTGCACGTTGTGGATGCTACTAGCTTATCTATCTTAATATATTAATCTATATATTATACGCCGAGAGATATCATTTTTGAGGCATATTTTTTTCACTTTTTCACTTTTTTGAATTTAAAAAATACACCTCAAAAATGATATCTCTCAGCGTATAATATATAGATTAATATATTAAGATAGATAAGCTAGTTATATAACTTATGTATATACAATTATATATACATATTTAAATATATAAATATCATTTAAATATATGTATATAAAATTAATTTAAATTCCCCAAATCATTTAAATAATATCCAATTATTTAAATTATAATATATATATATTATATATATATTAAATAATATATAAAAATATATATAATATAATATATTATAATATAATATATGAATATTATATTATATTATATGAATATTATATTATATTATATATATAATATAAAACAAAAAAAAGAAAAATAAATTATATTTAAAACAAACCCCACAACAGTGGAAGGGATGTTCAGGTTGCACCTCCACCCTCCCTTGTGGAAGGCGCTACCTATGGTAGAGTTTCCATATTTGGGGAGCCACGCTGTGCATACCCCCTGAGATCAGACACATTTTTCCCACAAAATTTAAATTTTCCAAATATGTATAAACATATAAATTATATATATATATATATATATCTAATTTTCCATTGTATAGTCAAATTGGACAAATTTTTCTACAGAAGTAACTACAACAATAGAATTTTCAAGCACAAATTCTTAATTTCAATTTCTAAATTGTATTGGAAAAATAAACTTAAATCCAAACACAAAAATTTATATGTTTTTCATTTTGTTTCCTCTTCCAATTTTTCTATTGTAAGAGTTTGTTTCCCTACAAGGATCTAGCTTTTTTCCATAATTTTCAATAGAGGTTTCAATTTTGTTTATGCACAAGATTTTCAAAAATTTACAACAAGCTTTTAAGACATCCTTTCAAAGTTTTAAAAAAAAAGCTTAAAAAAAGCCATTATTAGAGGAACCTATTTTTGGCTTGAAGAAATTTAGGAACTGAGTTGAGCTTCCTTGCAAAATCTAATTTTCTAGAATTTCTTCTAAAATCTCCACTTCCAAATAAAAATGTGTCCAATACAGAGAAAACCTTCCTCTAAAATTTCCAAGATATTTTCTTTTTCCAGCAAATTCCTCAATAAATTCTCAACACTTAGTCAAAATTTTACAAATATCTCTTTCAACCACCATAGTTATTTCCCCCTTATGCATTTTCAAATTATTTTGCTTTTAAATAATTTAAAACAAAATTTCATTTCAAATAAATTTAAATCTTTTAATTTATGCACTTTACAAAACAACTAAACTATTCACTTAATAAATTTAATTAATTTATTTATTTACTCAACAAAATAAATTTAATTAATTAGTTTATTTACTTAATAAAATAAATTTAACCACGAGGATTAAATTGCTTTGCCACACAAATGAAATTTACTTAATTACTTTATCCATTTAATAAGATAAATTTAATCAATAGATTAAATTACCTTACCAATTGAATGAAATTATATTAATTAAATTAAATAACAATTTTAATCTAAAATAAATAAATTAACATTACAACCACTTAAATATTAATTCCCACATATAATTTCCACCGATAATAAATTATCAAAACATCAAAGATGACATGACTCAACAACAAACCAAACACAAACTCATGACACACTATGAGAGGGTTGTAGTTTGACAAGGGAACCCTGTTACTATCTCCCAATCAACAATACCGTTGGGATATGGACACACTCAAACCTGTGAAGCCAGGTGGAGATGATGTCCTGTACCTACAATCCTGTAATCAAGACAAATGTCGTACATGGATAAAACATAATAGTCACACCGTGAAGAGAAATCATTGAATCATAGGGTGCTCGCATGCAAGTGATGTAATCTCATCCCCTTCACCAATACAGTACATCAAGACTGACGAAATTAAAGCATCATTAATCAGTTCAGATAAGCATATATCAATATTAACTATGCTAATAAAAAACATAACATGAAACATAACATCCATATAGTGCATCATCTCATCACAGTATAACATCCACATCGCTCTAAAGTCATCTGTCATAAAACCATAACAAGGTATCTGAGTCTGTCAAAATAAACACACTGTCTAACAACATAGCAAACCGGAGGGGTGCTACAAACATGATATTATCAAGGACAGATGAAGTGAACATGAGCACAAAAAGGTGGGGTCTCAGATAAACAACTCAAGAGACATTTGATAAGCTTGATAAGGTAATGCGTTCATGCCCCATTCTTATTATCCTATATTTCTCACTAATCTATTTTACGGATCTATGACAATTGCTTTAAGAATGCTTGACATCGATTACAATTTTAAATCCAACTTAATTCAATAGAATTAACACACAAACATAAATTTAAGAATAATGGAAATAACAAAGTGATAAAAACAGAATGAGAGAAAGAGAGAGAGATTGAAACAAAGTTGATAAGGGAAATAAGGGAGTTTGTCATAAAAATGACTACGTCTTTGGGCCCCTCTCCAATGAGTGGACCGATCTGATTACTTCTCCATAAAATCAATACAACATGTCGGCATAATCACCCCTTAGGTTACAAAGAAATTTGACAATCCCTCCTTCAAAGTGTGCAAGAGCAACCTCCTGAATAGCATGGAAATCGAGCAAAATTTCTCCAAGGAATTTTCTTCTCTATCACCACTTAGCTTCCATCCTACCCTTCTACCCTTTTTTATACATGAATATTACCCCAATTGGTTACTAACCAATTGATTTTACAATATTACCCATACAAGTACAAATCTCCCATAATCTCCCTTTTTTTACATATGAAAACAATAATCCCCACCTTAAAATAGTCCTCAAATCTTTGATAATTCATTAAAGCCCTTTAATATGTTATTCTTGAGCCTTAGAGGTTTTATTTCAACCTCTTTAACAAATTGGAGGATTTCAAATTTTAAATATTTTGGTGAAAATTTAAAAATAAGAGAATTCGATTTTTGGCTTTTATAAAAACCAACCGATGCCAATATAATTTTAAAGCCATTAATTTATTTTAAGCCTCTTTAACTATCATGTAACAAGCTTCTAAAATTTTAAAAGGATTAAAATCCTCATATATAGCGATTATTATATTTAGGAGAATTTAAATCATATTTAAAGATTTATGTATACAAGGGATTTTCCTTTTCATGAAGAGTGGGAAGGAAAGAGGATTTTAAGGCATGGACTAAGGGATCAAATCCCACTAAATCCTCCTCATTATTATTATTTTATTTTTATTTTTAAACCATACATGTTTTTGTTATTATTATTATTATTTATAATAATTATGGTTTAATCCTTTTTCTTTATTCCAACTCACTACTCCTACCACATCACATGCCATGTGTCCTGCCAAGTGTCAAGTTTTGGTGATGCCACACATCATTTTCACCAAAATTTTGACTACCCACAATTCCTTCATACAGACTCCAATTTGTGCGAAATGAATGTCATTGGAAAGCTCTCAACGAGCTCTTCACATTGATGTCAACTTTGCCACTTTTGATGATGTTGAATTTTGACCTTTTTCTAGTATGAGCCCCTAAGTTGACTAACATTTGACCAAGCATAACTCAAGCTCGTAGCTCCGCTTTGACTCTGTTCGAGTTGTGTTGGATTCAAGATTCCAAGCTTTTCCTGGTGATGACAATTCTGGAGACAAATGAGAAACTTCAAATTTTGACAAAGATTCTTTGGATCACTCACAACCATTTGTTGTAGAATGTGATGCTTCAAGATAGGGAATTGGAGTTATTTTAGTATAAAAGGGACATCCCATAGCATTTGAAATCATGAAATTGAAATATTTAGAGAAAGGATTCTTTATTTGGAAAAATAGATGTTGGCTATCATACATGATTTGGCCAATTTCAATACTATATGATGTGTGGAAGATTTTTGGTTAAGATAGATCATAAAAACTTTAATTTATTCCTTGTCCAATGCAACTTGAATGAAATACAACAAAATTGGGTGAGTAATCTCTAGTCTTATGCTTTTGGCATAAAATGCATGAAAGGGAAAAGGAATATAATTTTTTATGCTCTTTCTAAGATGCCAAATCTATATTATAATTCTATTATTTTTACTAATTAGGTCTCTATTCTAACATTATATGCTAAAAACACATTTTCTACTAACCTCCTTGATGGTAATGTGAGAGGTGACAACTTTGTATTAGTAAATGATCTCATTCTTTAGAAAAAAAAAATTATAGTCCTTGAATTTCATGTTCCCTTTCCAAAAAATGACAAGAGGTTGGAGTGGACTCAAGGAAATGTCATGGATTGAGGATCAAAGATACTTCTTAAGATGTCCCAAAGTGGTAGAGGGGAATAGGAAACTCTAAAAGTTGGGGATCAAGGATCAAAGATACTGATTAACACGTTCCAAAGTGGTAGAAGGGAACGAGAAAATCCAAAACTTTGAAAATGAGACAAACAAGGATTTCATCAAGGTTTTAGGATTGGGGCTAGTAGAGGAAGGACTCAACTTGGTAAATTAGGAAAGGAGAAACCCCAAAACTTCAAATTATAATCTTGTAAGGCCGTTAGGGTCGACCTAATATGTAACTTGTAAATTTCAAATTTTAGGCCTTGGAACCAATTTAGGAATAGATCAACTAGCTTTCTCTTTGGGTTTCGGGGCACCCAAGTTTGGTTTATAGCATATAAAAACTTGGAAAATACTTCATTTTGTATAATCTCATCTTATGCCAATTTATCTTTTGGAGGACTTTGTGTTCTAGTTCTTTTGTGGACAAAAACTCACTAGTTGGTGGAATCAAAAGATGAAAATCCTTTAGTTCTTGAGGGTATTCTCATTCAAGGATTGCATAGGAGCTTCAAAGATTTGCAAGATAATTCAGTTATTCAATGTGTGCATTGTTTGTTTCATGTTTATAATTTTTGTTGTTGTATTGATAGTTGTAGACACTAAAAAATGTCCTAGACCTGCAAGTGTCATTTTCCACTTCTTCCCCCGCATAATTGAATAATTTTAATTATTTAATTATGGTCTAAAGTCATATGCCATTATTAATTAAATAATTCAAATTATTTAATGAATTCACCTTTTCCACTTATTCTTCTTTGATTAATTAAATACATCATTAATGTCTCCCTTCTTCCTATAATTAAATAAATAGTTTAATTATTTAATTATTATCATCTTCTTAGTATAATTAAATAATTTTTTATTTTAATTATTTAATTATTCATTAGCTTCCATAGTTAAATAAATTATATTAATTTAATTATTTTCCAACTTTCCCTCCACTATTATTTATTTATTTATTTTATTGGTAAGGAGAGATTATTTAGATTGACCCCACACCAATAGACGTCACAAGGGGGACCTCTTCTCCTTCAACATATTCAATTTATTCAACTTTATTCAACTTTATTCAACTAAGAAGTCACAATGGAAGTCCAAGAGCCACCACTCCAACTTACGATGTCACTTTTGGGGATTGGGACATGGGTCTTATTAAATAATTATTTTAATTATTTAATATTTTGTCATTTTCCTCTCCTTTTAAATTAAATAGTTATTTAATTTAAAAATCGACTTCCCTCTTCTTCTATTTAATTATTCACTTTCCCTCTTAAATTAAATAATTTTATTACTCCAACAACCTCTTTTT
Source organism: Sequoia sempervirens (assembly GCA_007258455.2). Classification (NCBI taxonomy): domain Eukaryota; kingdom Viridiplantae; phylum Streptophyta; class Pinopsida; order Cupressales; family Cupressaceae; genus Sequoia; species Sequoia sempervirens. The sequence goes on from VDFB02323674.1 coordinate 19,930, forward strand.
CTTGCCAACTTTACCTCTTCACATCTCAATTAATTTCCACCTTTGATTGAATTAATTTATAATTCAATCTCCACCGTCCATCCTTATCTAAACCCTAATTTAGCCCTAACCCTATTCCTCTTTGCTTCTAAGCAATCTCATCCATTGATCAACATCATCAAGTTCATTTTTCAATCCTAGCCCTTCATTCAAAATTGGTTTTATATAAAAAAGACCTATCCCTTTCATTTCAACCTTAAACCACTACTACTATCTTTGATATTTTGCTATCACTATCAGTAGGCTTATTGTTGTATACTCAAAATATGAGGGCAAAGCAAGCATATAAAGAAAAATGGAGAAGAGCTATGAAGGTGATTCAATCATGGCATAGGAATTGTTGGTAATATTGCTTTATTGGTATGTCTCTATGTTCATTTGTGCTTCATTGTTGAATTAGGGTCTTTAGGGTTTGAGTTTTATGTATTTGGTGGTTGGTATTGTATCAAGCAAATTCACCCCGGAAAATTCACTGCCAACAATTCACCACTGGAAAATTCACTGCCATGACAAATTCACCTCAAGAAAAATTCACCACTAGCAATTCACATTTTATAATTGTATATGCATGAATTTTAGGTGGCAATGAATTGCTGGTGGTGAATTTTGGTTGAGGTGAATTTGTCATGACCGTGAATTGGTGAATTGGTGAATGGCGGTGAATTGCTCACGATGAATTTTCCTAATACTGATACTATTGATTCATGCATTTTCCCATAATCATAACAATCCTTTGTTATATAAATTATGAGTCTTATGTATTTGGTGGTTGGTCCTATTGATTCATGCATTTTCCCATGATGTTACCCTATTCTACAATAGTCATAACAATCCTTTGTTATATAAATTAGATTGAGATCAATATAAATTGTTATGGAGCTTTGGTTCAGTTTGTGCCATTCTGTGTGTTGACTAGTGTTACCTTCATTTTTAATCACCAATTTTTTAAAAAAAATTATCTTATCAAGATACCGGTTAGACCTGTGGTGGCTGTGCAGATGTGTTATCCTGTTGCCTGTAGATCATTTATGAATACAGGCTGAGTATTTTCAGTAACACTGCTTTTATAGTTGGATCCTAAAAATGTTGCAACTAATGTTATCTTCTAAAGCAACTGTGATTTATGCGAGTTGCTGTAACAGTTGATATTCTGAGAAGAAATCTTATATCTGCAGTCGGAATGACATTGTTGACTATATTTACCTATGTGCTTAAAATGGAAACAGATGATAATCACCTTTGAAAAACATTGAACGTGGAAAGGCATTGGTGAAAGCCAATGCAAGATCTATTTTCGCCACTTGTTATTTTTGATGATATCAACAACTCAATGGCAACTAGAATCATTCAGTGTGGATTGGCCTGCACCCAGGAGCAGAGTCATTCTGATGTCTCGAGATGATTGATTATTTCATATGTACAGACAAATGTTATTTATAACATTAATAAATTGTCATATAACTATGGCATTGAACTATTCAACTGGCTTATTATGATTATCTCAAAGGATTGCAAAAGTATGCCATGAAATTCCACTACTGTTAGAAATAGTTTGGAGCATTCTGATCTGTCAATAAAAATGACAGAGATTAGGAAAGGTCTACCAAGGATCTAGAAGACAAAATGAACCAGGATATCCACAAGCAGGTAGAATTTAGCTACAGAGGCCTTGATCTTTATGAAAAAGAGAATTCTAGATGTTGAATTTGCTAGAAGAAGAGCCTTGGGAAATCCAGTTCTCAAGTCTCTTATATGGATAGATGGCCAAAATAAGTTTATAATGCATGATTATGTCCAAGATATGGGAAGAGCAATAGTTGCTAGCGATTCTTCACAGCTGGAGAAACGTACAAGAATATGGCTGGGCTTAAGTGTCACACACTAAGCCCTGACTTTTAGTGAGTCAACAATAAATATTTTCCGTTTCCGTTTTCCGTTCAACTGGGCACTGTCACCGCTGGGCTTCGTACAAGTCACTGTCACGTAGCTGCATCAAACATTATACCGTTCACTGCTCCCGTGCTCCGATATTTTATGAAAGGAGCTCAAAATTATCGTACAGGGGAAGTTTTGAA
>VDFB02323674.1:22211-71867 GCA_007258455.2 Sequoia sempervirens
GGAAATCCAGTTCTCAAGTCTCTTATATGGATAGATGGCCAAAATAAGTTTATAATGCATGATTATGTCCAAGATATGGGAAGAGCAATAGTTGCTAGCGATTCTTCACAGCTGGAGAAACGTACAAGAATATGGAATAATAATTAAGAAATGGGTTGAGGATTATATATAACCAAGGCGTAGAGTAAAATGTATGAAACTTTATGGTTCACTGCTAAGAATCTTCTTTTGGTGTACACCCACAAGCGCTGACATGCTAAAGATGAAAATGCTGGCGAAGGCTCTCAATGCTCCTCAGATTTCCGTACAGGGCTAGAAAATAAAGATCATTTATGCAGCGAAGTAGTGGACAGATGGTGGGTTAGAAATGCCTGTCCTTTGATATCAACAACAATGAAGCAATCTTCATTAATTATGAAGAAAAACTCCACCTGTATGTGCGTTGCAAATGCCGAAAAACTTGAGAATGCTTCAAAAACCTCATTCCATGGTTAATGGTTGTGCTGGAAACATGGGCAGATCAGTAGCAGAAGTAGCACTTTCTATTGGTCTTCAGTTTGTTCCACTGTTTCTCACAAGTCCTCATCGTGGGTATCAAAAGGTTGAGATAGGAGATGTGGGAGTCGAGGTACATAGTGCATCAGAAAAAGATGCTGTCTTTGATTCTGTCCTTCAGAATTATCCTCATGTGGTCGTAGCCAACTACACAGTTTCTTCCGCTGTGAATGGAAATATAGAACTTTATTATAGAACAGGTGTGCCATTTATAATAGGCACCACTGGAGGAAACCAAGAAAATCTATTGGATGTAGTACAGAAGTCAAATAACTATGTTGTCATTGTACCACAGATGGGAAAGAAAACGGTTGCCTTTCAGGAAGCCATTGAAATCATGACAGAGCAATTTCCTGAAGACACATCAGGAACGGAAAAAGCAATTATTTCTTGCTTCCAGAGGCATGGTGTTAGTTATGTCCTCGATAAATTTGAAAGACGAGATATTTCTATATGCGAGAGAACAAAAACTGAAAAGTTGGCTTTTTGAATACCTCTATGAGGAGTCCAAATCCTCGAAGAAGTCTAAGAAAAAGGTATACAGAAAGGCCAAAGGAAATTTGAAGAGTTTTTCAAAATTAAAAGGATAATTTCAACAAACCATTATAGGACAGGGGAAAAGGTTATAAAGATGGACTTTTTGCTGCTCTGCAAAAAAGAGGAGCTATGTAGAGGGGTGGGAGGAAAAACTGATTTTGGGTATTTGTACAAAGAGAAAGTATGTGAGCTTTCTGATTTTGGGGATAGAGTAAAGCAAAGTATTTTTGATCGAGTCAGTGTGCGTTCTTTATATTGTTAACTGTTCTGTTGTCCAATTTACAACTGTTTTTCTGAATGTTTAACAAATGTTTCATTACAGTTAATTTCCTTCACTTTAGTAAGTTTCCTGCATATATTTGAATGGGGAATCTGTGTGTTCTTTTATCTCTTTTTGCATAATCTATATTTCACTAACTTTTTTATTATTCATTTTTCCTACTTTCTGGTCAAAAGCATACCTCAAAAAATCCAAATTTATCATTTGAGGGAGTTGTACCTTTAAAATTTAGAGGAGGATCACTAATTCAATAGTGATTTTTCCAGTTGTTGGTCATTTTGTTGCTGCTCGGTGGACAATTTAGGGTCAGTTTTGCAAGACAAAGCTACAGTGACAAATCTGTTTACCAACAACTAGCTAGTTTAATTTTGTGTTGTTTGGGTGTTGACTAGCTAGTTTAATTTTGTATTTTTTGGGTGTAGTTTTCTAGAGAGGTTTATTGTCTGTGTTTCAAATATGTTATTATCTTGAAATTTTTTATTGAGGACATTACATTGAATGTAGAATGAAGGATAGGACACACAAGATACTACAAGACCTACAAGAAAATTGGAGGAAGGTTCTCATAGAAAGCCTTAAAAAGGATGTCATCAAACACATTGCAGAATGTATGACTTATTAGAAAAATAAAGTACAACACATTTTTAAATAGACTTGCTTTAGCCATTTCCTATCCCAAAAAAGATGTGGTAACACATATCTATGGATTTCATTATAAGCCCCCCAAGGTATAGAAAAAATATTATATTTATGTTGTTGTGGATAGGTTATCCAAGTATTCACACTTTTTAATCATTTCTTCATAATTCAAATCATAGCATGTGGAAAAATTATTCTTTAGAGAGGTGTTTAGGTTGGACTAGATTGGCTAAAAATATTGTCAGTGAGAGAGGTAGTAGGTTCCTCAAATATCTTTCAAATGAATTATTTCATTTATTTTTTTCAAAACTTACTCCTAGCACAAGCTATCATCTACAAACAACTCCTCAGAAAAAAAAGGAATAAGTGGGTTGAAGGATATTTGAGGAACTATGTTTCAAATCAACAATTATCTTGGGTTGAGTAGTTAATAAGTGGGTTGAAGGATATTTGAGGAACTATGTTTCAAATCAACAATTATCTTGGGTTGAGTAGTTATATTTGGGATAATTTATTGGTAAAACAATACCCACTACATGTCCATTGGTATGCCTCCATTTCTGAAATTATATGATTATACCACATTAACTTTTGTTGATTAAGTGCACATGAATAGTAGAGTGCCAAAAGCTATTGACTTGGCAAAGCATAACCAAGACATATTGGGATCACTTAAAGATTACCTCCACCAATCCCACAATTCACAAAAAGCTATGTAAATAAGAATCACACAAAGAGGTCATTTGAAGTTAGAGATATTATATTTTCAAGAATGCACCTTATAAGCAAACCTCTATTAAAAGTAGTGGGGCTAAAATATTCAAGCCATGCTTCTATGGGCCTTACAATATGCTAAAGAGAATTTTTGAAGTTGCACATGACTTGGAATTACTAGAAAATCACAAGAATTATAATATTTTCATTTGTATTTCCTCAAGAAATCCCTTGGACAACATGCCACACCTTAGGAGGAATTGCTACCCATAGACAATGAGGACAAAATTATATTGGTACCTAATGTTATTATTGATACTAGGGTGAAGAAATTGAGGAACATAAGCATTATAAAATATCTAGTTTATTGGAAGAATATGCTTGTAAAAGATGCTACTTGGGAAGGACCAAAGATCTTGGAGCATCCAAAATTGCATTACTTGAGGACAATAAATTTTAGAAAGGGTGGACTTTTAATGTCGCAAATATTAAGTAAAAGGTTTTTAGAGTAATTTTCTAACCTTGGGCATGATTTCAAACTTTCTCATATTGTCATGCCTTCCTTTTGCTCCTCACAACCTTACTTTCCCTTTTCCTCCATAATTTGGAATCTCAAGATTTCATCTACTAGCATCCCTTTCCCCAATTCCTTGCACCCTACATCTCACTTTCTTCCCTCATCAAGTATCTTGAAATCCAAATCCCCACTCCCTCTTGCATTAGGTATTTCTAAAGCCTAACCCTCACTCCCTCCTACATTAGGTATATTTGAAGCTTGATCCCTGTTGTCCCATTACTCTACCTATCTAACCCCATGGACCTTTAGATCCCCTCATACCCTAACATTCTTGCATCTCATTCCCCAAGCCCTTTAACTTAGACAAGTATGAAGAATATTATAATGATGTAACAAATGGAAACACTTCTAGGAAATATCTTGACTCCTAGTTCCTTGATCCTTGTTATAATATTACCCTCTTGGTATGAATTTCCCTACACCCCCACCTTTTTACAATCCTTTTTCAAACCCATATCATTTGAATAAAGAATTTCAATAATCACCATGATTGACCAAAGATGCCACTAATGACCCCAAATTTGAATAGAATAAATTGGTAGGAAACTTTCAAATATCTCTTAGTGTGTCCAAGCCCACACTAGCCTTCAACCTCTATATAAGGTGGGGAAAATTTATTAGTTTTCATCTTTTGGTCATCATATCCACAAAACCCTAATTTACAAAGTCAAGCACTAGTGTTCACCTATTGGATTTGAGGACCAAAATCCTAAAGTTTGAAGATTATAGGATGAATCCCCTTTGTTCTTTTTAGACAATTTTATTCATGAAAAATTGCAATTATATTGAACATTATGTATTTTATGTTCAATTCTAATATTTTTTCCATATGTGATTAATATGAATATTCTCTAGTATATTGATGAACTTACAATTTTATGTGTGTCAATTATTTTATTTGTTATGGATGTTTTAGATCTAATGCATTTCATTTGAATGATTGTTATGGGTATTTCAGATCTAAGTTTTTACATAAATATTTAGCTAATGGTCATTACAAATCTACCTTTCTACTCTATATTTTATGGAAGCCATGTTGAAGGAAATATGAATGGGAGAATTCATTGTGTGAATATATTATTATTCATAGAAACAATAAGAGAATTTTTTTTTGTGTAAAGCCATTGCTAGGAAGAAGAAAGAGCATGGAATTGTAAGAAACTTAGGTTCTTGTAAGTTTTCACATAAGAATGATGCTTGTGGATTTTTTTTACCTTTATGATTTTTCCCATCGAAATTCTCTATGTTCATGTGTAATTTATATTTTTTTTATGTCTTGCAAATTTACTTCTTGCATGATTTAATTCTTATATAAATTGATTATCACATCCAAAGACATTGGTTTCCTAACAAATTTTTTACCTAGGACAAACTTATGTGAGATGAAAGATTGATGTAAACACCAAAATACAGGGAAAAAATGTAAATCCTAAGGTCTCAACAAATGTAAATATATAGATTTTTAAAATAATATAATAATTAATGTAAATTAGACAAATAAAAATTGAGTTAAGATTGATAAGACAAAGTAAAATGAGAGGTTCAAATCACTTTGCTCTTTTTTTTATTGTGAGTAGTCAGTGTTGAGGATGTGATTGTCTAATCTATTCAATGATTATGTTTTAGATTTTGGAATGGGATGTCTATTGTGAATTATGTGAGACATGCCTTTATTCTCATTTGTATAACAGAATGCACTGTAATGTATGGATTTACTTTGTGTGGTGCATATTTGTCCTACTCATGGTTTTATCCCTAACTATTTATTATAGATCCCTAAAACCTACACACCTAGAGATGGTATCTAATTTTGCACCAATACAATGCTAATTGCTTTTGAGGTTCTATTGTGTTAATATTAAAGTGTTGAACTTCCTTAAACCTTAGTCAAACCTCATTCCTAATTTCACAAGATTAAAAACATGCATAATGTTTATGATGAATAAGTGTTGTGGTATGTCCATGCAATGCTAATGCAAGTTGATAGTAATTTTCCATTCCTTTTTTACATCATTTTAGTCATTTAGTTTTATCTCATTCATTGCCACTAATGACCTAGAGATTGTTGTCTCTAAAATACACAAGCATAGACACTAAATTCAAAATGTTTTGGTGTGTAAGTCAATAGGTAATAGCCATTTTTTTAGAATATTAACTTCAATACAATAAATTTAAATTTAAAAAAGTGGGACACGATTGCATGTATGATTGTGTCTAAAGACATAATCTTACAACAATTGAGTCTATTAGGGAGAAAGTCCTAAGCAATAAAACCAACAAACTTTATAGATAACATAATGACAATAAAAAGAACAAATATTAGGACAAAACATAAAAAATTGAATATTAAGACAATACATTCTAAACAATATCAAAATAAATACATGAAAAAATAAAATAAAATATGTAATCTTTTCTATATAATATTTAAAAACATAAATCATAATTCAATCTTTTAATTAAAAATACTAATTAAATTATATTAATAAAATAATTTTAATAGCTTGATAATTTAAAAATGTAAAGAATGCCCAAACCGTAGATAACTCTTTAAATGCACATATGTCCTTCACGAAAGAAAGGTTATGGTTGACAACCATTACGTTACAATAAACTGTAAAACCTAACTAGACTAAAAAGAAAATTCCTTTCCTTGACCTCCTAAAAAAACATCTCTCCCTTCAAATCAAGTATATGAAATTTAAAAATAAAAATAAAAATCTCGTATCCTATAAATACCAAGTCCAAGGCACTTCCATTTCAACCGTGTAATTAGAGTAAATTAGAATAAAGATTCAAGCTATTTAACAACATGAAAACCCTTCTGCAGACACGCATACATATATGGGCGTCCATACACTGCACAATTTATCAAAAACCTAACCCTAACCTACACGCAATAAGGTATGAATTTCGATTAATCACACCTCTCGTTAATTAAAAAAATCTGATGATAAGTTCTTCACACTGTGCCAAATTACAGAACGCTTGACTAGAAATAAATTTCACGGATCTTTTCGTTCGAATTTCAAATCCTAATAAAACTTCAATTCTAATGCTCAGTATTTATATTATTTTGAAAAGAATTTTTTCAAGGGCTTGTAACGTAAAATTTGCCGATTACGTTAGCATTTGTCAATTATTTTGAATTTTGCTTGATTGTGTATTTTTTCCGAATTAAATAAGAATGTGAACCAAAATTCAGTTAAACTATGGCACTTGGTTTTACAACACGTTTTGTGTTCGGAGGTATAATTTTTCTTGCGTTCTAAACTGTAAAATTTATTGATTAAATTCAAATTTATGAAATCTTTAGTGTTTCAACTTTTAACTATTTTATGTATGAAATTTGAATTTCAAACCCTAGAATGCTAAAATTGCTACTTGAATTATCAAAACCAAAAAATTCTGATGCCAGACTATAAAAAGTTGTGTTGCCAAACCCTAACAAATTTTCTGTAACCAAACCCTAAAAATTTTTCTGCCCTCAAGCCTTTTCCTCATAACTTGTTTTGATGCCAAACCCAACAGAAACATTTCTTACCATCCTAACAGAATGATCTCCTGCCAAACCTTAACTTAATTGTCTCTTGACAAACCTTAACAAAATTTTCTCTTGTCAAACCCTAACAAAAACAATTCTTCAATTAGATTTCCACAATCCATATTACTATCAATTTTGCTGTTTCTGGATTTCCACAATGCTATTAGATGTAAAAACTCGCACACAATCAAACCCAGAAACAGCAAAATTGATAGAAAACAATTCTTGCCAAACACCAACAAAATTTTCTGTTCCCAAACCCATTAAAATTTAAAGTTTCTCTTGCAAAATCCTAAATGTCCCAATTTGTGGTTATTATTTTTTTAAATTGCATTTGAGATTTGGTTGATACGCTCATTTTTCTGAAAGAGAATATATCATGAACCATTATGGCACTAGAATTTTCCTCATATTAGATGCCACGAAAATTGAAATTTTTAGTGATTGTTGATGTTGTTTTTTTTTCCCTATTGCACTGAATTTTACTTAATTTGTTGTGTCTTGTAATTTTCTTTGGGTGCACTGGGAATTTAAAATTCTAACACATTTGTTTTTGGTATCTGTTTATGCTATTCAGGGAGAGCTAATTTTTTAGAGTTTGGAAGCAGATTTTTAATAGTTGCATTCGTTTGTATTTATCATTATGTTTATAATTAGTAGATTCAACTTGTTGTGTCACCTTTGGCTTAGCTTTCACAACTTATACATATCTTCTTCTGTGAAATTCACTAGGGAGTAACACAATACTTCTGTTTCTAAACCCTTTAAAGTGTTCAGCTGCCAAGTCCTAACAAAATTTTCTCTTGCCAAACACTAACAAGCTTCAATCATCGTTTGTGAGTCTGGAAAAGACAGTTGTCAATTACATTGAATTTTTTCATTGCTTCAAGTTTTGTTATTTTTCTTGAAGCGTGTGTTTATATATTAACTGAAAAAGCTATTACATTTTTGCAAATTTCACAAAATATTGCTCACAACTGGACTAAGGAAAGTTTAACCACTACTAACCCAAAGATTACAAACCTTCAACTGTCCCATTGCTACAGAAAAATGGGGAATAAAAAAGTAAAACTAACAGAAAAACAGTTTAAATAACTACTAGAACATTCCAGAACAACTAGAGAACCTTGTATTTATAATTGTTTTGCTTATTTTTGGAAGCAAAATTTTAATAGTTGCTCATGTTTAACTTTATATTTAGATTGTTTATTAGTAGATTTGACTTTTGGTGTAACCTTTGGCTTAGTTGCCACAACTTATTCAAATCTCCTTCAGTCAAAGTTACTAGGTAGTAACAAAATACTTATTTTGGTAAACCCTCAAAAATCCTAACATAAGAATTATGTCACCGAACATTTCTGTCACATTTAGTTTTTCTTTATTTTTAGTTTTGTCATTCTTTTAAAGAGAATATATATGCATTTGATTGGTAAATAAGGGAGTTGGATCCCTCACCTACTATAATAACGGAAAAAAGATATTACATTGTTTGCAAGTTTCCTAAAAACTTCCTCAGCTGAACTGAGGAAAGTTTAACAGTCACCACTGACCCAAAGATAACAAACCCCCAACTATTGCCTTGATATCACAAAATGAGGAATACAAAATTAACTGAAAAACAGTTTAACTAACAAGTCGAATACCTTAGACCAACTGAAGAACCATGGTATCATAATCAGTGGCATCAACCTTGGATGGCCTACAACCTTCGCAGACCCAGCAAAGATTTGGAAACCGGCAATCTGCAGTAAAGCCTTAGCAGTCTGACCAGCCCTGGCATTTCTTTCATGATCCTGCCATGGAGAAAGAGTGGTAACTGGTGTGTAGGGAGCAGGGAAGTGGAAAGTCTTAAGTTCTCCGTTGACTTCTCCCTCCACAACCAACGTCTGAAGTTTCTCCATTTGTCAAACCAGAGCAACAAACTGTGTTTCCAATTCCCTGAAAGATGCCATAGGCAAAAGTCCTCTGAACTCTGTGCCAGCAATGGGGAGAGATGGAGTTGGATGCACATCTACAAGCTTCAGCGCTGCCTCCAAACTGCCATTAAATTCAGTTTGAACAAAACATGCCACCAAATGAAGAAGTGTGTCCTTGCTACTGGTCAAAATAATAAGATTGGAAAGAAACATGGAGCCCATATCAGAATTGGCATGGCCCTTAATGTTCATCTCCAAATAACCTACTCCCAAAACCTCCTTAATGGCCTGCTCAATTTGTATGCCCTGAATAAAGGAAAATTTTATCGGCCTTGAGTCTTTGACCAGACCCCTAAATGACATTTCTCTCTTCTTTGTATAGAGGGGGCTCCATGGAGAACCAGCAGATTAAGGTGTGGAGAAGAAACTAGAAAACATCTACTACTCAAGAATATTATGGAGAAAACAACCCACAATCCATACCATTTAAAGAAAAACTCACACTTCCCTCTCAAGTGCCAACAACAAACTATCAAAGGACATCAATCCATTGTCAGGAAAGGAAATAATGAACATGTGTCAAAAGATTTCAGTCCAAATCAAAACAAGGAAATAGTTTTGATTTGGAATCTGTTGAAGGGCTAAAATCCATTAGTTCTTTCAAACCTGGCCATTTTGTTTACTTCTCTAAAACAGTGAGAAAATGAGAATGACTAAAGTGGATCCAACAACACCCAAGCTTGGCTTAAAATGTTTTCTAGTTTCCAACTGGGGGATCACCTATTAGTTATTACTGATGGCTTTGATAATGATCATAGAGTCACCTTCAATATATAGATTTGAAAGATAGGACAGGCATTTGAAACCCTAAAGTCAAAGTGTGGGCCTCAGCTTTATTATTAGTGCCCACCACCAATTTCTTAGATGCTGCTCTAATTTCAGATCCAACATAATCTTGAATTACACAACCAACACCTGGATTGCCCTTAGAGGTGCCGCCAAATTCAATTTGAAGATCTCAGCAGTTGGTGGAATCCAGTAAGCTGGAGTCTTAGCAGCTCTAGAGAAATTTACCCGTTTTTCCCCTTAACTGAACTTAAAGAGAATATATTATGAATCAATATACATTCAAATTATGCACTAGAATTCACCAAAGAGATGATATGCTAGGAACATAATTTTTTAGCATTTGTTAGTGTAACGTTTTCCTATGGCGTCAAATTTTACTGAATTTGTTCTTATTTGCTATTTTGTTTGGTTGCAATGGAAAATTTAATTTTCACGTACTTGTTTTTGGTGCCTGTATATGCTATGCAGAGAGAATTAGGTTTGTAGGGTTTGGCAGCATAATTTCCACAACTACATTTTTTTATATTGATAAGTTGTAGCCTTTGGCTCAGGTGCCACAATTGATAGCTTGATTTTCAGTCAGAATAACTACTTGCATGGGTCTTATCTATTGGGGTATTCCCACTTTTGAGTTGGATGTAGTATTCTGGGTGTAGGTGGATTTTCAAGATCTATCTTTGTAATGACCCCCTTATATTTTTTTTCAATTTTTTTGCAACAACACTTCAACAATGGCACCCGTCAGCGTTAGCATAATCAAAATCAGCTGATGAAAGTAACCCTATGCCAAAAATGTTCACTCAAGACCCTAGATGGGTGAGGTGATATCATATGGCGTCGGGGATCACTAGTATCCAAAATTGAATGAAGTACAATGCTGGAAACTAAAGTTTATACAACTCAACCACTTATTCAGCAGGAGCAGATTGACAACTTAGCCGATCAGCATTATGATGATTACAAAGTGCAAGGAAAGTAAAGATTGGGCGGCTTGCCGACCCCTTCCGCTCGTTTAGCAGGCAATATAGTAAAGAAATGCTGAAAGTAAAGACGGCGAGGCCTGTCTCTTCCACAATCGTGGGAATTACAATAGAAAGTGCAGAAATATAAATGAGCTGATCAGTACTACGAATTTAGCGTTACAATATGAGTGCAATCTGCAAGAAACCAATAGTTAAAGCTGTCCAAGAAGCTGTAAATGATATTATTTGTTCTCCAAACTTCAAAGGCTCTCCAGATATGAAAAACCAACCCAAAACTCCAACTTAAGACAATCTGATATACTAAACCAGCAAACTGAAAATGCAAACCAGCAACTAGTAAACACCCCAAAATGCTCCTAACTCATTCAATATCCCTCTAAATGACATGAAACAAAATGCAAAGGACTCTAGGAGAGATGGCGACCAAGTTATGACTTTGAAACTGCATCAAACATGAGATATTACATGAAGCACGAATCCCAATGCCCTCCCCAGCATGGTACGACGTCCCTAGAGGGTCAACCTTCAAGGAAAAATCAGGAACTTCATTAAAAAATTCCAAACTCTACTCAAAGGGGCGCCTAGGGCCTAGAAAGTGAAAGAGCCAATACCCAGAAGCGAACAAAAATCACCTAAAGAGTTATGATTGAAAACCTCCTACAGAACACCAAAACCAGCAACCTGAAACACACCAAAAACTCATAAAACATCAATACAAAGCTTCTCCATATTGCTCTATTTGTTCTTCAATGTAAAGAACAGTCTCTCAATCTCAGCTAGTTGCTGTCTTTCAAGCAAGAAACCAAGAGTAGCTAGGAGGTATGCATTCCTCGAAGCAATTACAACACCATTTCGGCAACACTTCGTTGTATTTTCTTCATGGATGAGAAACAAAGAGTCCAACACTCTTATTTATAGCCTCTTGTCGCCAAATTCAAATTTCAAACTCCCTCCAAGTTGGACACCTAAACCAAATTCAAATTCACTTTGCAATATTCTCCAAATTACATTTCATTTCACCTCTTTCCCAAGTCGTCCATCGCATGAAGACAAATAAACTTTATTAAAATTCCAAATAATCTTCAAAGTTAGGCGTCCAAAGTATAAAGTGAAATATATTAATAAAAATCACTTATTTCTCCTTAAGGCATCCACCAAGCCTTAATATTATTTCACTTTATAAAATATTTTACCTCAACAAAGGACACACCCATCTCAAGCTGAAGACCTACCAAAAATAGCTCAGAAGTGTTGAGGACCAAAAATGCTCAAACTGACTTGCCTGAATTAGCCTCTGAATTGGTCTGCTGAAAACTTGCTAAAAATAGCACTTACTAAAAATAGCATATTGCTAAAAATAGTAAGTGTGTCCAAATGCATTGTAACCATATTTTGAGCAGCCGTCACAACTTACTAAAAATAGTAAGTCCGGAAAAGTCTTTTGATTCAGTTGCATGTCACACCATCGTGAAGCTTTTCGAAAACCCAAAAGGAATCTAGAATCAAAACTGTAAAATTCTAACATGCAAGCCTCCAAAACTGCCAAAACATCCTCCTAGAAAATAGGAAACCCTAATTTCTGCTTCCGACTAGCCTATGGGCCTCTAGAATAGGCTAACGGCCAACTACAATGATCACTGCTGAGAAGGGGACATTACAGTCTTACAATTGAGCATAGTTACAAGGTTGAAACCTAGGGTTTAAAATTTTGAACCATAGATTAGGTAAATGGAAACAAACCTCCTTAAGGAAGGGAGATAATGTATTCCATATTGGCATCTGACTAGGCTGTGACCTTATAAAGTATACACAACCTTTATTGATAATCAGTTTTAACTTTTTACCATATTTAACACTTAACTTGTCTCAAGGGGATTTGAACATAGGGATCCACTATCAAACTCCCAATGATTAATGGCTGAAGCTCGTGCCATTTGATGCTTCATTCAACCATATTGAATTAGTTCAGTTCTCCCTTTTTTGGCTTGAAAAAAATTATGATACAAATATTTGTTCTTCTATTTTATATAGTGGTGCTTTGCAGTGAAAATCTTGCTTTAGGGGTTTAAAACTGGAATTTTCTTGTTTCCCATTTTATTTTTTCTGTTCTTTATGGAGAAATTTAAAAGACAAACCATACAGTAGTTGAATTTTTGTTCTTATGTTTGTGGGGAAATGAAATTCAGGAAAATCATTTACTTATGTATTCTTAGCCAAACCTTTTTTTGTTTTGTTTAACTTTGTTATTTTCTTCTTTTCTACTCTAGCACATCTTTTTTACTTGAGATTCACTAAGTTGCTGGTTTGTGTATGGGTTTGGTGTTCAGAACTTCTGGTAAGTGTGTTTTGCCAATTTTTAATTCTCAGTATCTAGCTGTACAAAAATATATGAAATATTAAAAAAGCAACAATAACTATACAAAGAAATTAAATACAGAAGACATTTGACAAGTTTTCATATATAAAAGCTATTTCTCTGTTTAGATGTTGTCACAACCTTTGGGTGGAAATTCAGCAATAGCAAGATGAATAAAGTTAGAAACAGGGAAAGATTATACTCATTAAACCTTTAAACCTATGTTACTGTGTTAATTGAAAACCGGCCTTGAATTGCAAAAAAGAAGTTTGATACTGTTTTGGGGCTGGGACAGCCCTGTGGGTTTGACCAAGGTTCAGCCTGGGCTGAATCCTTATCAAAATCAGAAAAATTGTCACATCCTCATCCAAACCACAAAAATTTTGATCCCAAGTTGGGCCATAAGTTGTCTGTCAGGTGGACAAGATTCTTTAAGCTGACAAAATCATGATTATTTTGATGTTGATCATTTCAAGGTAGCTTAGCAGTTAGAAAACGAAAAAGCCACAATTATTTTCACATGACCTTAGTGAAATCTATTGTAGCATTCAGTTTATATCATGAAAATTATATCAATGAAATAAGTGCGGATGGATAGTTATATGTTTATAGTAATGAAATATTATGTTTATACATATGTTACTCCAAATTTCCAAGATGGAGACTGTTGGGGATGGGGGACATGTTTTTAGGATGGACATTTTGGGAGGCCATTTTTAGGGAATGGCTATTTAAAAAAAAGAAAAGAAAAAGAAAATATTCATATGATAACATTGATAAGGTATTCATCATATATATTATAGAATCTTATTACATAACATTAGAGCTGAATTGAGATTTCATATGGGAGTTGACACACAAATTAACAAATATCAAAACTTTATTGCTTTCATTGTCAGTGTACATCTATATTATATAAAAATTACAACAAAATGTCAAAAGATGCAGTCGTCTATATATGTATTAAAAAATGCCTTTTGTATCTAACATGATCCAAAATGATTTTTATTTTTTGCTTTTTAAAACTAGAGTGAGGGTCTAGGTCAAGGGGCAACGCTGCTAATGTGCTCCCTGTCACAATATATGGCAGGATCGAGGGGAAGAGCCCTTGGCAGCAAGCCCAAATCAAATCCATTGAGACCACATAGACCTTCAAGGTGCATGCCATTTTTCATAAATTTATCACTTTGAATCAAACTCCAAAAGTCCTTCGAACCCTTCAAATTTCTAAGTAAAAAGAAATAGACTTTGAATAAGGGCTTCCCAATCAGGTGTAACTTGCCACATTTCACAATAATTCTCCCCTTGTGAGTCAGTTGGCACATATTCATGAATAGGGTCCTGCTGATAGGATTTGAAGTTGAGGAAAGTCTTTAAATGGATCTTAGACATTAACATTTTGGAATTTTTAATTTTCTCTTTCTCAATTAGAAAACGTTTTCATCCTCATAGTCTCATCCTTTTGTGAGTTCGAAATTTTGATGGAAGCAACAATATAAGTGTATAAGCATGAGCTAATCTTTCCATGGCTGTTGAATACCTTCAAAATGCAATACAACTTTTCTTGAGGAATAGACCATGTTATGCTTGTTGATTTTTTAGAGTTCATCCTATGTTTTCATCACCATACATGTTACCAAAATCCATTAGGAAATAGTCTCCATAATGGTAGATGGTAGTGACAAAGCATATGTTAAAAATTAATTCGGAATCCCTTATAGAGAGTCCAATACTTTTATTTTTTCAAGTGTTCCAAAGTGGGAAAATTAATGCCTCTAGCCATCCTTGAAAAATTGCTGCGTTTTCAAAACATTTCCAAGATGGGTTTACATGAAAATGAGGGACAAAGATGGTGGGGGGAACATTTTCGAGGGGGGCACCGCCAAAAGGGTAGGCGACACATCCCCATGTATCATATGTTTATATGGATGGACGATTATTTTAATATTTTATAATATTATGTTTATATACGGATAGTTATATTATATATTTTGACTTTTATTATATTTCATCAATAAAAAATTATATTATATAATATATCAATAGTTATAGTATATATATTAATGACTGTGTGTGTGTGTATAGACAAACCTCCACCAAAACCTTGGGAAAAAATATCTGCTATACTGCCAACACAAACTTCAAACTTAGCTTTAAAATAGAACTACACTATGAGAGGATGATTCATTTGCATTTAGAGTGCTACATGCACCATATCCCCATGTAAAATCTTAAGTTAACAAACTATTGTCTACAAAATGCGCTTTATAATGGCTACGATCATCTTGTCCTTGAAAATAAAAAACCATATTAATATGAACAAGCTAAATGCAATGTTAAAGAAGAAACATGACCCGTGAATTGGTAGACATTGGAGCTCTAAAATTGTATACATGCATTACTCTAGCTTCCCAAATCATCCATCTAATGGTTGTAGGAAAGGCTATAATAATGCATGTGTTTAGAAACAAGTATTGCCCTTTCTATCCTCATGAAAGAGCAAGAAGGTCAAGCCAAGGGAGATGAATTGCCACTCATACCTACAGAGGTTTGTGAATGATGGTGTACTTGAATATGTTCTAGTTTCACCTGGGCTATACTTGGGCAAGACCCATAGTCTTGGCCATGCCTAGGGCTTATGAGAATTGGGACCCATATCTAGTACACATACACTTTGATCACATGCAGAACTTGGTAACATTGCATGAGAAGTATAATATAGGCCCAACTGTTAGAATATAAGGCTTGCCTTTTGTAATAGTCACCCTAGTGACTTGGTAGTTGTTATAAAAGTTAGTTATTAAGCTACTGTCAGTTACATCTCTCAAACTCTATATAAGGAGATTAACCCTTTTTGTAATCGACACACCTCTATATTGTGTTATTGTTAATATACCTCATTTTGTGCTTATTGCTTATTTCTTTATATGGTATTAGAGTGAGGGGGACTTGAGTTTGAGCTTAGTTGATTGTTAAGTTTTGAAAGAGAGTTGTTGTATTGTGCAAGATGTCAATAGATTAGCCATGATGATATAGTTATACTCAACCACCAAGGAAGCACAATGTCACTATTGAGCTAGATCTTAGTTGTTACGTGAAAGGAAGGAATTTGCTATTCTAAGATGTGTTTAAGGTGCAGGACCAACAGTCATGAAGGGCAAAAGAATGCACGGAATAGAAACTTGTGGGTTGAAAAGAATATTGTCATAGGCAACAAAAAGTCGCATTTTAGGCAATGTATTTTCTACAAGTCAAGTGGTTTGTTGTTGCAACACCATGTGAGTAGTAGAGATTCACATATGCAGTTGCAACTTCCAATACCTCTTGCACGATTTTTACAACAGCCAAGGTTTCTTTCTTGCCATGCCTAGTCCATGATTTCAGGTCTTTTAAGTTTCTTGCAAAATCTTGTAATTCCAATATTTGCATTTAAATCACTACGAAGAAATCTACATTTTTTTATGCATGAGTGACCTAGCCACTATGTCCACCAGTGATAGAGCAGAGGGACCCCCTTTGTCACGTATTGAAAGAGACTCAACATTTACAATTTATGTTTTTTAGAATGGAAATTCCATTACAAAAATATTCTGGTCTCAATTTTCACATGTGGAAAGTAAAAGTTGAGATGCAGCTAATGAACAAGAACTTGTGGGGAATAGTAAATGGGAATGAGAAATTGCTTATAGATCCAAATAAAGAGCAGAGATGGTAAAAAGCCAAAACCTTTATTGGTTTTGTTCTCGCAAATTTTGACTTACATCATATAGATATGGAAAAATCATCCAAGGAAGTATGGGAAAATATGAATAAACTATTTTGGGCAAAAGCGATTAATGCAAAGTTTACACTAAAGCTTCAATTATTCAGATTTAAGATGGTTGACGGAATCACTATATCTAGCCATGTAAGCAATCTGAAATCTCTTATTAGACAACTAGCAAAAGTCAACACTATTATAGATGAGGAGAGGATCCCAAAGCCATTAAACAGTTTGACTTCTATATATTTCAATGTGATTTTTACTCTCAGATGCCTTCTCAAACTTTGGAAGATATGATTTCAACTCTCTTGAAGAAATGAGAACCACTGCAAGAATACAAAATATGATCTTCAACTTGAGAGTATTTTATATTGAAGAAACAATCATAAAAGATGAGATAAAGACATAGGAGATTGATTGTTATTACTGCAAGAAAATAGGTCACATAACTTGGAATTGTAGAATTTGAGCCAATGATGCTTTCAAGGGAAAGCTCAATAACAAACCAAATGTAGCTATGTAGCCATTGTTGAAGCTCTATCAGAGGTTGGTAGCGGTGAATAATTCATTGATGAATAATTTGCATATTAAGAAGTCCACACTTTGAAGATAGGGAGGGATCTAGTGTGGATGAAATTTAGTATGGATGGTTGTTTAGATAGTTTAGGAGTTTGTGGATCTTGGAAATTATGCCCTTATGAGAGTCATGAGACAACTTGATGGAGAACTATGAATGTAGCTCAATATGGATGGTTGTCCAAAAATTTGAGAGGTTCATCATTTGAGAGTTTGGGCAGATGGAATTTGAGAACTTGGGAATTCAGTTCAGGAGCTTCATCTTTACAAGGATTATGAGGCAACTTGATGGAGCTCTACTTGGTACAAGAACTATTTTCAAAGAGAAGCTTATAAAGAATATGTGATTCTATTTTTATTTTTTGTTAGTGTGTTTTGGCCTTAGTATGTTTTTGTTTTGCATACTGTAAATCTTAAGAGGAGGTGTTGGAATATAAGGCTTACCTTTTGTAATAAAGTCATCCTAGTGACTTAGTGGTGTGTTAGAAAACTTAGTTATTAAGTTATTATTGATTATGTCTCACAAGCTCTATATAAGGAGATGAAACCTTTTCGTAATTGACACACCAATATATTATAATAATATATTGTGTTATTGTTTGTATACTTCATTTTGTGCTCATTACTTATTTCTTTATACCTAGTGCCTCTTCTTTACTTGAAAATAATAATTTAAACCCTAGTTTACTATAAATTTGGCAATTGCATCCATTGGAAAGATGCTATGCATGAAAATTTATATTTAAGGGTATGACAGCAGACCCCCTTTACATTGGGAATCAATTTCAGTAAATTTCCACCTTTCTTTATTTTGTCATGGGACCTGCTTTTTGCATAATTGTTTTGTAATACACTGCTCTGTGTATATTGTTTTATCAAGGGCTTACCTGCTTGGGTGGAATGCTCTATTATTTATTATTTTGCCTCCTAGATGTAATTTTATTATAATAGATTTAGTTTTGGATTTTACATGTTTCGATGTTGGAAGTCCTTTTCTGATTATCTACTATAACTTGGTAAATTTTGACTCCCATTGACCTTGGTCATATTATCTTTCTTTTTTCCTGCATGGAATATGAAAGGCAAAGCATGCCATATTTAAAATTTGATACCGTATTTGTCACAGGGATGGTATACAGGTAAAATAGTTTTACGGGTTTGGTAGCACGGGATCAAAGATTTGGTGTGGCAGAGTGTTGTTAAGATTTTAACTTTTAGTAGATGGGGGCTCCAAAGCAGAAGTGGACACACGAAGAGGAGGCTGCTCTCAGGGCAGGGGTAGAGAAATATGGACCTGGTAAATGGCGTGCAATTCTGAAAGACCCTAACTGGAGTTTGTGCTTGGCATCACGATCTAATGTTGATCTGAAGGTACATAGAGTTTATTGGTTTTTTTTTTTTTAGGGGAGTATATAATCTAGTGTTACTTGTATAGATGGGAATCATTGAAACTCAAGATTTCCAGTTGATTGACTTTTTGCTCGACAGTATTTTGTAATTACTGTGATGATCAGGGTTTGCTGTAAGTGATGTATGGTCCTGGAGAATGAATTAATGCCTGGTGCTTCTGAGAAACATTTCATATACTCAGCATAATTTGCATACATTTTATCTGTCATCTCAGCATCTTCCTCAACCTGGTATATGCTTGCGGCAAGAATTAGTCTCATGGCTAATTAAAGGTGGTGTTGTTGATTCAATTATGCTGCTAGTTGGGGTAATGCTTGTTTGATTAAGTCTATATGCTTATATTCACTTAACACTCAAATGGTTAAACACTAGTTCCTGGTTGACAATTTGAATGACCTTCTATGGCATAATAATATCTGCTATTTGTGGTTTGAGAAGTACTGGCCTCCACCAACTTCAAGAGGAAGGAAATTACTTCAAGCAAGCTTCACACTAAGCCATACATTCCTCTGAGAGGTTTGGATGGGGGCAAAACTACTTTTATGTACTCATTATGTCATCAATTAGTTTCATGACCCTCTGAATGAAGGCAAACTCTTATAACATAAAGAAGGCCTGACATTTATTTTTGAGACACAGGTGAGAATTAATTTTAGAGGAACAGAGACTTCATGATCATTCTTTTGTGGAATGCTTCTTTTAATAGAATGTAATTAAAACTGGTAAGAATCATTTATAGAGGAGCAGAGATTTCATAATCATTCTTTTGTGGAATATTTGTTTTAATAGAATGTAATTAGAACTGTTGCACATAACTCTTTCACCTAATACTTTACGTACTCTTTATGTCATCCATTAGTTCCGTGGCTCTCTGAATTAAGGAAAGTTCTTCTAATTTAAAGAAGGCCTAACAATTTTTTTTCAAGAAACAGGTGACAATCATTTATAAAGGAGCAGAGACTTCATAATCATTTTTTTTGTGGAATATTATTTTAATACAATGTAATTAAAACCAGTGTTGCACAGAACTATTTTATCCAATACCAAGTGTTTTTAAAAGAAAAAAAAATTCTGCATAGCTTCTATCTGATAACTGTATGTGCCAATCATGCCATTAGGACAGCTGTTTGGTATTGTTTATTTTGTTTTCAATAAGGCTTTAATTGATAACTGTTACTTTAATTGATAACTGCTACTCAGTAAAGAAGTATCCCCAATTATCAAAAAAATCTCAATTGTTGAATGATTATACATAACACCCATATCCCTGGTGGTAGGTCTTGAATTTTTTATATGTTTGCGTCCCCTACTTAGAACATTTAAGTTCATATGAAATGTATAGTTTTTTGCAACTATTTATTGCAGAAATTTATTATTCAATTATAACAGAGACATGTTAATGTTAATGGTTGTGATGATTCATGTTATTGCACAGGATAAATGGCGGAATATGAGTGTTACTGCAAATGGTTGGGGTTCAAGGGAAAAGGCAAGATTGGCACTTAAAAGAAGTACACACAATGCAAAGCACCCTGGCAAGCAAATTGCCCTTTTCTCATTAAGCAATGGAAATGTGGATGCTGTTCTTGATGTTAAACCGTTATCTTTAAAACCATATATACAAAGCTCGCATACAAAGAAATCGGCCTCACGGTTAGTAACTACAATAGTATTCTGCCTGCATGCTTGTTGTTGATATTATTTTTATGGGTTGGCTGCCTGTGCGGCTAGTATCTCAGTGTCAGGTATGACAAATTGCTTCAAGCTGTGTATTTAATGTATTTATAATTTTTGTATTAAGTTGCAACCAAAGTTGAGCTTATTAAGGTTTTTATTTAGTCACTGCTGGAAGTATTTAACAAACAAAAATTACTCCAACCCTTAAATAGACTCTTTAATTTTAAATCAATTGTAATACAGTTTGAGGGGCCATTATTTATAACTTTCTCATAAATATAAGAATCAGGCAAAAGTAACAATATACTAGGCAACATGCTGTTATAAGCAATAGAACTGGAATGGCACTCAAGCAGAAAGCTCAATAGTTTACTGCAAATGAAGATCAGTAATAGCCTAATAGGCAATGATTTCAATTTGAATGAAGCTATACAGGCATGAACTCAAATTGTGAATTTCTCTCTTATATTTTTTTGAAATCGATGCTTCTATAGCTTGATCCAAGGGATTAAAATGCAACTTGAAAGGAACAAAGTATGCTGTCTTGTACATAAAGAGCCTACATAAAACTCCAGACTAACAACATAGACATCTTTTTTTGTAGGCTAGATAACCTCATTTTGGATGCTGTCTCTTGCTTAAAGGACCCGGATGGATCAAGTAAATCTGCAATTGCAATGTACATTGAGGTAATTTTTTTAAGCATTACCTAGGGATGTGTTGTGGAAAGAGATTAAGTGCGAAGACATCATGATTAGATATATGCTCGTATTAAATTCAAGTCAAACGTGAGAGGAACTTTTATGGTTTGTGGTTTGCATTTCTATTACTCATACTTTCACTTTCCTTAAGTTTTCTTTTTTGCTTTTCTTATCTTGTCAAATAGATTATGAATGATAAAATACCATCAAAATCCATACATGCAGGAGAGCCATTCTGCACCTCCAAACTTCAGAAGACTGCTGTCCTCAAAATTAAAATCATTAACAGCATGTGGTAAATTGGTTAAGGTTAGTAGTAACTTGCATTGGAAGCAGCATCTAATGAGTGATATGCACTTAACATAAATTTCTGCCTGTGCTTGGTGGATGCAGATTAGACATAACTACATGCTCAATGGCAGTTTCCCACCATCTGATGAAAAATCTCCGAAAAGTGATAGAAAGGCAAAACACATTACAGCCATTAATGAATCCTTAAAGAAAGTGGTAGATAGGATTGAAGTTAAATCTGAGTTCGATGTTGAACTAGCAAAAATTAGGACAATGAATGCTGAAGAGGCTGCAAAAGCAGCAGCTGTTATCGTTGCTCGAGCAGAAGCAGCTGCAGCAGCAGCAGAACAGGCAGCACAGGAAGTTGAGTCTGCAGAAGCTGACGCTGAAGCTGCAGAGGCTTTTGCAGAAGCAGTAATTACAGTCCTTAAAAAGTTAAGAAATTCTTAGTAGGTTTGTAAAAAAATAGATTTTGTTTTTAAGCTGTATTATTTTGAAGCTATTGGTTGCACAGGTGAATTGGGTGCTCCATTATCTTATATTCCCTTTTTCTGGTAGTTTTACGGAATTGATTCTTTTCTCTGCAGGAATTGTATCTAAAAGGTATGCCTTTTTCCTGCATGTAAATAGTTTCATTAGTGGCAAAGGACAAACCGTTCTCAACAATGCCCTGTATAAATTCATGACATGCGCACATGTAAAATTATTGTCATTTTTTGACATCTGTACAGCCTGTCAAATATCAATAGGCTCTTCAGTGGAATGGACCAATCTCATCCAAATTTAAATAACATATGCATTTATGATTTTTTGGTTTTTTCTTGCTATTGATGGAATTTGCCCCTGTTAATTCTTGTAAATTTTAATATCATGATTCACAAACTTTGGCAATGAGCAAATTGATTAAGTACCTACTATTCTCTGCAACTGCAGAGAGGAATGATTTTTTTGGTCTATTCTGGTTGGCATGTTTATTCCAATAAACTGGGTATGTTTTTAGCTTTTTTGTATGTGCCCAGTGCGAATCTCTGTCACTGTTCAACTGCTATGTTTGATCTTTGATTATCTCTTGGCTATATTTTACATAGATTTATATAACATCTCCAATAGCTTCTGGAGTTGTAACATATAAATAATTTATGTTTGAATAATAATAGTGCAATATCTTTATTAAAGATAACTGAACAATAAATTTAATAGAAAATCAGTGTCAAAGATTTATTCAAAAATTACTATTAGCCTCCTAAGTGAAAAGGAGGATAAATAATTTAACCTTGCAAGTGAGATATATGTATTTATATTATTTTGTACATACTCAATTATATATATATATATATATATATATATATAAAAGTGCAAGCTGCTGCCAAGGAGACAGCTCCCATATAAGAATAAGTAATTTAACCTTGCAAGAGAGATATATTTAGTTAAGGGCGAATCTATTTTATTCAGATTGTTTTAAACATAATAATGTATGTGAGTGTAATATTACCTCATAAAAAAATAATGTATAAAGTGTAATTAGCCAATAGGCTATTATACGTGGGGGAACCCTACCAGGATGTCCTCCAGTTTGACGCCAATTCCGGTTTGAACCCGATTCCAATAAGACTTTCCTCAATGGGCCCAACTGATTTGACAAGAATCTGCGCTACACTAGTGAGCTAATCAGCCTATTGGCGTAGGCATTGCACCCCAAAGGTGTGATCGCTAGTATTACTTCCTTTTTTTATATGCAAGCTGCTGCCAAGGAGACCACTCTCATCATATATTATGGTAAAGAAAATTACGGTTTTTTATGGGCAGAAGTTACGTTTACTCATTCTGATTCATAACCTCTCCACTTTGTGTTATACAAGAGATGGTGAAAAGCCAAATGTTAAATCTTTTAGCCTCTACTTTCGCTTCTGAGAGAAGAGATTTGGAAATTTATTGCATAGTTTTTTGAATATTTTCCTCTCATTCGTTTACACCTTCCCTTGGATTTTTGGAGTTCAGCCAGGCCACTTTTGAAGACATTTTCAATGTGCCTATCAACAGGATGCTTGTCAAAAGTAGGAAACGCCTTGATTACAGCCTCCCGAAGTGGTTTTTCGATATTGCTATTCGCTGCTAACTTTGCCCATCGCTTCTAGTTCTGGCCCAAGATGAGAACAAAAATAATCATGAAAGTTTTCAGGAAATGCATGTCATGACTATGTTCTTCTGCAAAACCGGCCTGGGCGATAATGACTTTGATCGCACTTTTAGATTGGCTCATACTTGCACAAAAGAGTCTTTTGAGTTGTGCAGCCGTGTCCTCCTTGCAGTCGTTCCACATTGCTTTGATGGTGACCATGACTCAGGTGGTCACAATATGCCAATTTCCCAACCATACAATCGTTGAAGGATTAAGAATATTAAGAATACCATCATTAATATATAAATTAGCATCCAACAATATGAATTATGATAAAAAAACAAATAATTTCCGTAAAGAATTTGATTAACTTCATCTCATTATAATTATAAATATTTTTGAATAATAATAAGTTTGATACTTATCTAAATCACAACTCTTGGAAATGTCAATTTCACCCTTGGAAGATTTTAGTGGTATCAACTCTCGTAGCTATAGCACACTATAGAGAACTTGTGATAAAACACGCGTTTACTCACACCAAAGTATGTGCCTACTCAATCCAAAGCCTTAGTCAGGACAATCTTGGGTGTACTCTATACTTTGAGATGGATGCACTGTGTCCCCTTCTCCAATGCTCATAGCCTACCAAACTACCTTCTTCTTCTCTAAGTGATTTTCATGTCGCTTTCCAAGTCTTACATAAATGCTTTATCTAATAAAGTTTTAAGCAGTGGTTTTTAAACCATTACACTCTTTCATAATGGTTGTCTTTAATAATTATTTAATAAATATATTTATTCCTCCATTTAAAAAAAAAATCATAAATATTCTTTATTAATCTTCATTTTAACCTAAAGATCATATTATCATTTTTTAAAATCTTCCTTTAATGCTAAAGAGTTATTTCATAACTTTCTTTTCATTTCGAGGAAAAAGTTATCCCCTATAATTTAGTTGTTTGCCCTTAGTAGCATCAAATACATTTGCGTCACAACTTAGAAACACACAATTAATCATTGAAGATATTGACATTGAATGCATTCATTGTTCATGATGTTTCTATTATACTTTTACTTCATCTACATTATATTCTTCTTTTTAATTCATAGATTTTTTTATTTCATTTTAAATTCACAAGAAATTTCATTTGAAACACTTTTCTGATCAATAACATGATCAAAACTATGTATATATGTTTCTTATGAAACATATCATGAGTGTGCAATTGAAAATAATGTTAGTCTATATATTTAATCTCCAATCTTTTAATTTATTATTTTGCACACTCATGTAACCCCTTACCTTTAATATAGATATTTTAATCTTTTACATGTAACTTCAAAAAGTATTATTAGGTGTTCACATAACACTCACCTAGTAAATGACATGCATATCTCATACTATTTAATGACTCGTTGAGTACTATGTAATCTATATAATCATGCATTCTCCTATACCAAATGCACTTGAATGAAAACAAGTAGATAATCACCCTCAAACAAAGTTCATATCATTTCATAGTCATTCAAATGAAACTTCAAAATAAGTTTTGAATCCAACAAGGATGCAATGTAAATTAGCTTATTTCTATCAATAGTGTGTTTATAATATCTAACTTGGACACAAATAATTTCAACATAATGTAAACTACTTACAACTAAGCAATGATGATAAAAAAAACATTCCAAGAGTATTAGTCATAGACAATAAAGCACATGTACAAGGTTATTGAGTTGATCAAGTCCAATGACAGTATTATATGAAAAAATTAAAAAAGGTACAAAATATCTCCTAAATCATATTAAAATAGCAACAAACTATTATCATGCACCTAGTATATGACTCAAATATGTTAGATCTAATCTTTCCTTATTTTAATTAATTGAATTGACTTAATCTCCTACATTGCTACCCTCTTCTTTTCCATTTAAATTTCTTTACAACGATTGATATCAAATTCACACACTAATGACTATCTCTTAAAAATGAATTATTACTTCACAATTCAAAGTCTTTTGGGTTAACTGTCCAAACCCTAAATAAAGATCTAAAACTCAATGTTCTTCAAATGGTTTGCTATTTTTTATACTCCCTCAATGTCTTCAAAATTTCTAAGCTACAATCATGGATTAAAGCACATATTAAATAAACTCATAGTAGTAAATAATCAAAAATCATTTCAGACTAAAGTGGTCAAAATGATCCCTCTCTATCAATTAGTCCATAACAACCAAAACATGCACTCAAAAATGAGAAACAACCAATACCAACTATGTGACATATGTTAGATTGTTCAAATTTACAATTACAAACATTGCTTCATTGGATAAGGTCATCTTATCCTTTTTCCTATCACAAAAAGGTATAAGCATTTTAAGCAACAAAATATTAGCAAACTATTATCACATGTGTACTTCTTAATAGAGAAATATAAGATATAATGTTTCTTTCTTTAAGTAATTGGGTGAACTCAAGTTCAATTTAACTTAGAAATAAAACTAGTTCTGATTTTTTTCTCTTCTTTTAATTAGTAATATATTTAATTTATTTTAATATCTAATGAACTTGTTGAACTTTCATATTATTAAAAGGTATACAATCTAGTTTTGTTTCTTTTTAGAGATTGTCTCTTCCTCAATAAAAATCTTGTCCCCAAGTTAGACGCTAAGTTAATCGAGTTGGTTTAATATCTTATAAAAATATTGTTTCATTCCAAACAACTCATTTAAATGTTATATTTTTCAAAGTTTAGGATTTGAAAAAGATCTTGAGACCTGTGGCTTTGGGCCCTCAATGTAACTTAAAATAAACTTATGTAACGAATCAAGGTGTTATTTTTAAATAAACATAACAAGCATGATACAACTACAAGATATAATAGTAATCATGAACCCCTAAACATTCAAGGAAACTTATAACATCCACCCTCCTTGCTTCCTCCACTCTCTACTAAGCTTTAGATGTCCATGATGTGTGAATTAAGAACTATTAGTTCACCAACTTCCTAAAGCTAAGATAAGAAAGTGTGTATCAAAGTAAACAAAACAATATTGGTTATTTTATTAGTCTATTTTTCTTCCAACATCATACATATGTTTTCTCCTTTTTCTAAGGTCAATGTCATGCAAATGTTGTTGCATATCTATTCAAAGTTTTGACACAAATAAAATAAAAACATAGAAATGAGAGAAGATTTTACAAATTTGAAGACTACGAAATTTTTCAAGCAAGCTTGATAAGTCCAATAAGGTACCTATCGAATATGAATATATTTATAGTTTAAAGGATGTTTGAAGTTCATAGGTGATTTATTGGTGACTAATGTGCAGTTAATCATAAGCGTTTTGTGAACCATCAATATGGTAAGTCTTATGTATTACATATAGTAGATTAAAATATCTTTCTATTGCAATCCATTGTCTATTAAAAGTAGTGAATTTGTGATTAGGCCTCATATTGTTGCGAAGAACACAAACATAGACTCCATGTATAAACCCAATATATAAATATCAATTATTTTTCTTATTGTAAATGGATAACCATTTCAATTTCTAAGGTAATTTTTTGGTCTATAAGATAAGAATTAACCTAAGTCATGAGTTGGAGAAGTAAAAGTCATAGACTAGAGATGTGGATTAATAATAATAAACTTAAACACTATAAGAAAAAATAGTAAGGCTTCTCTATAAACTTACCACTTAGAATCTTCTAATCATACATAGATTTTGTACCAAAAGATGTTTACCTTTAGAGATGTAGAAAGAAGAAACACATATTAAATTGAATAAATCTATTGCATTGGTCTATTGATTATTAAGATGTTTAATATTGTTAAATGATAACATGATGAATGAAAATTGTTAACATATGTCCACAAAACAATATGAATATTTGAATGATACTGCAATAATTTTTATTATATTATTGACACACATTTAAATATATCAATGACACTAACTATATCTACATAAATACAAGATATCACATACAAAATGTATATGCCTTCTACAGATAAGAAATTAGGGACAACAAATATATGCGGTGGTAAAAAACATGGAGTGAGAAATGTTTAAAGAATATAGGAGTGAAATGATTAACAAATACAATAGAATATTATTTGGAAAGTATTAAGTATTTAGAGTGATAAATAAAATTTAAAAATTAATACATTTAAAGATGATTTATTAGTTGATATGTTACATATAATGTGAGATTTGAGCCTAAAATAAGTCTCACCCTATAAATTATTGTTGAGTAATTGGAAAACGTGTTTTAGCTGCGTTTAATGGTAAACTAATACCAGTTAATGATAGAAACCTTCAAAATATAAGATGAAAGCTTTCTAAATCTCACTTATCACTAAAAGCCAGATATATATTGTTTTTCAACTAGATGGGAGCATTCTATTTCCATTTGCAATGTTTTTTGTCAATTTGATAGCAACTTTCTTTATTCATTTGCATTGCTTTATGTTTTAAATTTGTATGCAAATATTTCAAAATCAGATAATACTTAATTTTTTTAAGGAAAAAATATAGATTTGTCTAAGTTTATTTCATTCCATTATTTATTACTTATTATTAATTGTTTAATTTAGTCACATACAACTAGAATTTGTAACACATGACATCCATACACACTCATGTACAAACACATACTCTCTAATATATTAACATATATAGAGTTTTCTATTGACATAATCCTTGAACCTCCTTTAAATGCAAGTGCTAGTTCATTAATTGTTTAGATTTCAATAAATGTATATCAATTTTTTGAAAAAATGATTAGAAATTTGATTATATTTTTTAATAAATTAGATAAAACATTAACAATTGATTTAATAATTGCATTTATAAAAAGAAGACAAAAAATTGAAAAATTAATCATAGGTCTTAATACAATTGAAAAAATAAATGTGAACAAACCATTTCATAACCATAAGTCAAAAAAAAGAAGGCTCTTAAATGTAGAAGATTGGTTAGGGCTCACTGAACCTTAGCAAAAATGATTGAAGAACATCTTATAACTCAAACTTGGCAGAAACTGTGATGTATTTTTCGATAGTGATATGGGAACAATGTCTTTGGGAAATGTATTTTGTCCTATTCCAATATATTTTGAGTAGGGGTGAGACTAGTCCCTTGCGGGGGGACCCAACAACCAACAAGCCAGTCCCAATCAGGTAAACTCAGAGTGAAGTCAAACCCGAAAGTGATAGTGATTTTATTAAGTGGATCAGTAGTATTTAAAAGAGGCTTTATTATGAAAATGTAATTATAAAGTTGGATATATTTAATATATCAAAAATAATAATATGAAAATGAATTCATTAGTGTTAATAATAAAATTTAAAAATTATAATTTATTTAAATTCAAATATAAATGTACAAAATGTTTATTTAACAATGTTAATTGAAATAAACATATTAAGAACACCATCATTAATATATAAATTGACATCTAATGAATATGATAAAAAAAAGAACAAATAACATTTTAAAAAATAATAATTATATCAACTCCATCTCATGTATAATTGTAAATATATTTGAATGATAGTAATTTCAATATTTATCTAAATCACAACATTTGGAAATGTCACTCTTACTCTAGGAATATTTCAATGATATTGGCACTCATAGCTATGACACACTTTGGAGAACATTTGGAAAAACACATTATGTGTCTACTCACATCAAAGTATGTGCCTACTCGCACTACAATCCTTGTATCATGTCTACCTCCACACAATCCTTGGTGTACTATGTACCCCAAATTGAACACAATCTATGTACCTCCCTCTCCAATGCCCATAGCCCACCAAACCATCTTCTTCCTTGAGTGATCACAATAACACTCATTCATAATGATTTTTTTTAATAATTATTTAACATGCACTTCAGCTAAAGGAGGTTCAAGGGTTACGCCGATACAAAACTATATGTATGTTAATATGTTAGAGAGTACGTGTTTGTGAATGCAAATTCTAGTTGCATGTGGTTGGATTAAACAATTAATAATAAATGTTAAATAATGGAATGAAATAAACTTAGAAAAATCTATTTTTTTCCTTAAAGAAAGTAAGTATTATCTGATTATGAAATATTTAAAACATAAAGCAATGCAAATGAAAAAGGAAAGTTGTCATCAAATTGACAAAAATAATTGCAAATGAAAATAGAATGTTCCCATCTAGTTGTCAAATCAATATCTATCTGGCTTTTATGTGAGAAGTGAGATTTTGGAGGCTTTTATGGCAGTTGAAACTTGTTTTCCGACGACTCAACAATGGTTTGTAGGCATGAGACTTGTTTCAGACTCAAATCTCACATCTATTTATTTTTTTAATGTTTTTATAAATAATCTTTATTAATCTCCATTTTAACCAAAAGATCATTTTTTTTTATTAAAAGATTATTCCCTTTCTTTTCACTACAGAAAAAATTCCATAACTTCAAAAATTAAACTTTATTTAATCTCATTTTGCAAGATTGCTTTTGGACATTCAATCATATTTTAGATAAGTTTTGCACCAAGTGCTTTGTATTGCAGCCCAAGCTTGCAAATCCGAAGTCCACCATCATTTTTCTCTCTACACACAATATCCCACTGTGATAGGTCGAATATATGCGTTAGAAAACGAGCAGCAAATAAAAGAGTGCAAATAAACACTAAAACAACCTACACCTCAAGATTAGCCTAAGTTGGAATCAACACAAGATAAAAGCAACAAATGGAACTTTATACCTTGTCTCGAATCGATCCTTTGGTTGGCCCTTCGATCTTTGATGTGTATGCTCCTTGGATGGCAAGAGATGCAAGATGTGAAGTGTGAAATGCAAGATAGTTGGACAAAATGGATGCAAATGGCTAAGTGTAGATTGAGAAACAAAACTGCAAGAGTTTGGCTAGCAAAATAATCCCCCCAAAATGAGAGAAAAGAGGGGGTATTTATAAGAATTTTGAGAATTCCTAGAAGAGATGGATGGTCAAGATTGAGCCACCAAATATCAAGATGTAAGGCTTTGAGAACTCACAAGCCCTCACATCTTGACATGTGGCATGTGATATGCCCTAAAAGATGAAGTGGACATGAGGTGGAAGGAGAAGTACATGACATGGAAGGGGGTACAAAGTACCTTGGGATTGGACAAGATCTCCTCATAAAGGAGGTCCTTGTCCCATGTGCATGAGAGGACATGTGAGGAATTAAAAATTCCTCAAATATCCACATGGGAAGAGAGAAAGAATTTAAAATTCCAAAGAATGCATTGGGAATTAAATGTGAATTAAAATTCACATAGGGAAGTGGAGTGCCTTGTCCAAAAGGGGAAGGCCTTTAATAAGGTTGACCAAGGACACATGTCATAAAGGACATGGGGAAGAGAAAAGGAATTTAATATTCCTTGAAAGATGAGAGTGGAATTAAAAATTCCTTGGGGGATGGGAAGAGTTGACTAAAGGAGGTGATTAGACAAGTTGATGAGGGGTTAGAGGAAGGTTAGGTGGCTAAGAGAGATTAGAGGCCAACTTGCAAAATTTGGAGGATGTGACACCTCCTAATTAAGGATTAGGCATGTGCACATCCTAATGATGGGATTAGAAGAAGGATTAAGATTAGATAAAAATGATGGAGGATGTGACATGAGGAGGAATTAAATAAATGTGATATTTATTTAATTCATTTGATGAAAGGAGGATTAAAGAGATAAGGTATTATTGATTAAATACCTTAGGAATTTGGTAGAATTAAATCTATTAATTAAATAATCGCAGTATTACTTAATTAACAAAAATAAGACAAAAGGGGATGAATTTGGATAAATTAAGTGTCCAAATTTAGATGTCTACACCCACTAATCAGAGGAATTTGTTTTATCTCATTGGATATCCCTAAAGGAATTTTTCATAATTCCTTCCATGTGCTATGATGGTGCCATCAATGATGTTTCTTCCATGAGTGTCCAATTTTCTCTTCTAAAATGATATTAGGGAGGATGATTTTTAAGCAGTGTTACTAGAGACGAGTCTTCAACTTCCCTAAAATGATATTAGGGAGGATGATTTTTAAGCCTGGTGTTACTAGAGACGAGTCTTCAACTTCCTGAGACACATCTTGGAGACTGGTACATGTCTCTGGTATCAAAGACATCCTCAGAAATTCCTCCAACAACATGGAAACTTGACGTGTCATCTCCCAAAGTCTCCCCGCGGAAATTTTGATGTCTCCTATAAAATTTAAAAGAATTAAAAAATTAGAACGTGAAAAAAATTATAATGTCATGATATTTTCTATAAATTATTAATTTATTAAATTTAATTTATATATTAAAAAAAGATGGCATCTCCAAGTACCCCGTCTCTTAATTTCAAAAAAAGTTGTACCGGTACCAGTACAATACCAGTCTCCTGACAACTATGCCTTTAAGTTGTTTGCATTGAGCTTTGATATGCCTTTGTAGAAGGTGTTGCAAAGAGGTATCAAAACAAAAATCAAAGAAAAAATCGCCACTGGTTTTTTGGGAACTAAAGCAATATTAGTCACATTGATTTCTTTCAGGATTATCACTGACCCTTGAATCTTCCACTACTTTCCAAACCAAAAAATGTCCAAGCATTTTTTATAGAAATAGCGAGAGCCATTAGATCCAGGAGCCTTATCAAGGTGGAGTTGGAAGATTGTATATTTTACTTCTTCCTACGAAATTGGGGCCATTAGTATTTTGTTATCTTCCTTCGAAACATGGCGAGGAAGATATGCCAGAATAAAAGCTCGATTGTAAGATTTGAGGCATCCTCATTTGCAAGAAGGATGCTGAAGTGGATGACTGCTTCATTTTCCATATCCTCCAACCAAGTGAAGATGGTGCCACCCTCCCTTTTGATGGAATGTATTCAATTATGGGATCTCCTTCCTTTAGTGGGAGAATTTAAATGAAACAAAAATAGAACATCAAAGAACTCACATTTACTCATGAAGTAATGGTGCAATCAAGGATGGAGGGTCCACAAATAGGACTATCCAACCTTACAACAAGAGTAAGCACAACAGAAACTCAATGATTTGGAATAATAATCACACATGGAAATATAGAGAATGTTCAATTAGTCACTGGAAACATGTCCTGCCTTCTAGCTTACAAAATTACAAAATTATAGAATGATATGGAGTTAAGCCTAGAAATACAATGCGGGTCGAAGCCCTTAAAACCCTAGATCTTTCTTTCTACTTCCTTTTTTTTCTTAATACAACTACCTGATGCCTATATATACTTCTTAATACAACTACCTAATGCCTATATATACTAACTCCCAGCTCTAGAAAGGTCTGCATCAACCTCAAGAGGTATTAAACCCCGAAGTAGATGAAATGTGTGCAAGGTCAGCCAAACATGAGATTCCCCCAAAACATTATTTGGATCGAAATGAAGGTTCCTCGGTGAATGTGCATCCTTATGGAAAGGTCTCCTAAGCTTTGCAAGTCACAAGATAGGTCCACACACTTGAAAAGCCAAGATTGGTCAGTGAATGCTCTCTATCCAATTACAACTGATATTCTGTTAGCTATAACTTCATACTAGAATCTCCAAAACACTTGAATTCCATATATGATGTAGATGTTTCCATGAAGATCATATTTCCTACTCCATGAGCTTTGATGTTACAATGCAATATAATGCAGTATGAAATACTAAGACTAGGTCTAGACAGATAACTACTGAAATGAAAGAAAACATGAATGCAAATATTTTTGGTTGATGCAAGATTGCTTGAAACCTGGGATGCTCCTACATTAGACACCCGAGGTTGAAGAAAATTGAGCCTCTCACTTTCCTGGGGCTAGAGGAAAACCAATGAGGTCCACCTCAACCTAAGAAATCCATGATGAATCCTCCCTTAGTCTTCCTTTCCATCTGACTAGATATTCCTTATACTGCCTTCCTTTGGTACTGTGAACAACTCTGATGTCTTAAAATTCCTCATTTTCCTCTAGATGATGTGCTATCTAGTTCGGAAAACCAACTCCTCTACCCTCCAGTGACTCTCCTTCTTGGCACTGGTATAAGTTTACAACGTTGAATATAGGTGATATGCCAAATTCATCTAGTAGTTCCACTTCGTATGCATTTCCATAATCAAACTTCATGATGATCTTACACGGTCCAAACTTTTTCATCTTCAACTTGTTATATGTCCCAACTAGAAATATCTCCTTTCTCAAATATACCGTTACTTCCTCTCCTACTGCAAACTCCTTATGTCTTCTCCTCCTGTCCATTGCCTCCTTGTATGTATTGTTCATCTTCACCAAATGCTCCTTAGCTTGAGTATGCATTGTCTCCATGAATCCTGCAAATTCTTCTACCTCCACACTCCTTTTATTCTCCATATTGATATCCCTTAATTCTGCTACTCCTCTAGGTTGTTGTCTTGTCACAATCTCAAATGGTGTCTTTCTTGTGCTATGGTTGAGTGAATTGTTGAATGCATTTTTTTCTTGTGGTAGTCTCAAGTCCCAATTTCCTACTTTACCTTCAGTTAAACACCTCAACAAATTCTCCAAACTCCTATTTACCACTTCTATTTGTCCATTTGTCTGTGGGTGAAATGTTGAACTATACTCCAAGTTTGTCTTCATCTTCTTCCACAATGTATTCTAGAAATACCTAATGAACTTAGTGTCCATGTCTGATACTATACTCTTCAATAGTCCATGTAATCTCACAATCTCCTTGAAAAATAGATTTGCAACATGTACTGCATCACTGGTCTTCTTACAAGGTATGAAATGAGCCATCTTAGAAAATCTTTCCACAACCACAAATACATAATCAAATCCTCTTGGTGTCTTACACAAAATCCATGCTAATGTCCTCCCATGGTCTCTCTGAACTGTCAATGGTGTGTACTTCCCAGTTTTTTGACTATTTCCCTTCACAACATGGAAAATCCTACAACTTTGAACATACTTCCTGACATCCTTGTACAATTGTGGCCAAAAGTAGTTGCTACAGTCTTATCAATTCCAAAATGTCCTACTAATCCTTTGCAATGCTTTTCCTTGATCAAATTCGCCCTCATTGAACTTCTAGGAATACACAACTGATTATTCTTGAACATACCTTCCTAAATAAAAAAAATCCAACCATCTACTTCTATTTGTCTCCATCAGTTCTTTGCAAGCCTTCCATGCCTCTGCAAAATCAATGTCATCCTCATACATATGCTTCAATTCTTCAAAACCCAATACTTAAATTCTCATTTCTGTCAACAAACTCCTTCTCTAGCTCAATGCATCTACAACCTTGTTTGACTTCCCAGTCTGGTGCTTCAACACAAACGTATAACTTTGCAAGAATTTCACCCATCTCATGTGTCTTTGGTTCAACTTCCCTTGACTATTCAAATATTGCAAAGCTTGATGATTCATATACAACACAAGCTCCTTAGGTAACATGTAATGTCTCGACTTCTTCAAGGCTTGTATGATTGCATAGAACTCCTGGTCATAAATTGAATATCTTCTCCTAGCATCATTCAATTTCTCATTGAAGTATGCTACTAGTCTCCCTTCCTGACTTAACACAACCCCTATTGCACTTCCACTAGCATCACAATCCACTTGGAATACCTTACCGAAGTATAGTAATGCCAACACAGGTTGTTCTGTCACTTTTTTCTTTAGTAACTCAAAACTATTTTGTGCTTCTGATGTTCATTTGAATTCCTTCCAATCATCCCTCATTGTCTCTGTCATAGGTGTGCAAATACCAATAAAATTTATGATGAACTTCTGGTAAAAGGTTGCTAGTCTATGAAATGATCTTACTTCTCCAACGTTCATAGGTGTAGGCCATTCAACTATTGCTCTAACCTTCTCAGGGTCCATCTTCAACCCTTCCAAACATATCACAAATTCCAAATACACTAGTTCTTCCTTCATGAAACTACACTTCTTGATGTTTATCAACAACTTCTCTTCCCTCGGCCTCTGAAATACTTGTCTGATATGTTCCAAATGTTCTTCCCTAGTCTTACTAAAAATTAGAATATCATCCTGATAAACAATGACAAACCTACCCAAGAATCTCTTTAGAACTTCATTCATCAGCCTCATAAATGTACTAGGTGCACTAGTTAGCCCAAATGGCATGACCAACCACTCATATAATCCCTCATTTGTCTTGAAAGCATTCTTCCATTCATCTTCCTCTCTGATCCCGATCTGATGGTATCCACTCTTTAGGTCTATCTTGGTGAAATACTTTGCTCCACTCAAACTATCTATGATGTCATTTATCCTAGGAAATGGGAATCTATACTTCACTATGATCTTATTGATAGCTCTTGAATTGGTACACATCCTCCATTCTCCATCTTTCTTAGGTGCAAATATAGTTGTTATTGCACATGGGATCATACTTTCTTTGATCAATCCCTTCCTCAATGATCCAAGGGGATACTTTTCAGTGAAAATCAAAGTGTTCCATATGCTCTATAATTCAACATCATCCTGAAGAGCTCAAAAATATGAGTCCAACACAACTTGAATGGGCTCAAAAGGAGTTTGTATTCCAAAGTTATGCCTGCTCAAAGTTGTGTTGGACTCATATTTTCGAGCTCTTGGAACACTTCAATTTTTACTTAAAATTATCCTCTTGGATCACTCAACAACTCTTGCATCT
Organism: Sequoia sempervirens; assembly: GCA_007258455.2. Taxonomy (NCBI): domain Eukaryota; kingdom Viridiplantae; phylum Streptophyta; class Pinopsida; order Cupressales; family Cupressaceae; genus Sequoia; species Sequoia sempervirens. Next base: position 58,388 of record VDFB02323674.1, read on the forward strand.
ATCTATTTAGCTCCACATTCTCTCCTGGCGTCATCTGGTGTGTAGCTTTGATTGGAAAACTGGCTCTAGGAATAAGATCTATATGATGACTGATACTTCGGATTGGTGGTAATCCATCTAGTGCATTTTCTGATACAAGATCTTGATACTCAGTTATTAGTTCAGTGACTTCCTTATCTGGTGATTCCTCTTCCCTTGTGTTTCTCCCTACACCTGCGGCTTCGTAGTTCCTTGGAATCAAAACAAAACACATGTTTTCATGTCTCAATTTGTCTAGGAATTTCCTTCCATCTACCAAATTGATTCTAGTTGTTCCACATACTTCACTTTCCAGTTCATCCTCCAAATGTTTCAAGGTGATTCTCTTTCCATTGGATGTTATGGTATAAGTATTCTTTCTTCCATCATGTATAGCCTTCTTATCATACTGCCAAGGTCTACCCAACAACATATGACATACATCCATCAACATAATATCACACAACACTTCATCATGGTATGATCCTATCTTGAATTTCACTAGACATTGTTCACTTACTAGTATCTTGTTCTCATCTTGAATCCAGGCTATCCTAGAAGGTTTCAGATGTTTTCTTCTTTCCAAATTCAACTTTGTCACCATTTCCTCAAAAACTAGATTATCTAGACTACCACTATCGATGATAACTTTGCAACACTTACCTCCTGCTTTGCATCTAGTCTAGAATAAATTTTTCCTCTGTGGTGCTTCCTTAGGTACTTCTTTCTTCTGAAACAATTCTCTCCTCATGAATAATGATTCTCCCTTCTTAGGACTTCCTCTTAAACTTGGCGATTACTAGTTCTTCCTCTGCATATCCAGTTCTTGCATGATTTTCATTCTTCTTGCTTTCCTAGCGACACTCAAATGCTCTATGTCCTTCACCTCCACACTTGAAACAAGTTACTCTAAAATTTCTCTTGTCATATCCCTTCTCATCTCTCTGATGTCCATCATTGCAGTAAGAATTGTAACCTCCTCTATTATGGCGATAAGAATTCATGACATCTCTCCCCTTATAGTACGAATTGGTATCCTTTTCTTCCTTGCGGTATGAATCTTTGTCCTTGCTTTGCTCCACATATGGTCTTTCTCCTTTGAAATGTGACATTCCTCTCTGAAATTTGCCTCCTCTTCCTCTCTTCCTTTATTCATGTCTTTTTTTTAGCTTTTCCTCCACCTTCAGTGCAAACTGATATGCTTCCTCTACCCAATTCATCCTCAACAGACTCAACTCTTCTTGAATGTTCATCCTCATTCCATTGATAAATATTGCCACTTTCTCCTTGCTTGCTTCACTATGTCTGGTCCTGATGATGATCTTATAAAATTCCTTAGTGTATTCCTTCACAGTCTTCTCCTTTTGTCTTAGGTTTTGCAATCTCTTCAACAGCTCCATCCCATGGTCCACAGGTATAAAATGGTTCTTCAATTTTAGCACCATTCTATCCCATTTCACAATCTTTTCTTTACCTTTTCCATTTCTCTCCAAGTGAACCTCTTTCCACCATATTGCAGCATGTCCTTTCAGTTTAGTCTCTGCAAATCTCACTCTCTCTGAATCTTCAATTTCTTCATACTCAAAGTATTCTTCAATGTCATTTATCCAATCAATCAACTCCTTAGGGTTCAAATTACCAATGTAGTTCTCAATCTCCATTCTAGGTTGCTTTCCTATTTTCGAAATAGCCTTCAACATATCCACCTGATTTTATTCTTCCTCTTTAGAGGTCTCTTCAGCTTGATCTACTACCTGGACTTCATCATCATCACTTTCATCATTAGGTCTAGGTTTTAGGCCTTTTATTTTGTCTTCCTCAATAGCATCAAATCTCACTTTCATTGTTCACATTATTTCCATCATCTCATCCATCTTTCTAGCAACATTAATAGTAGTATGAATTCTCCTCGGTGACATCTCTTCCTATGATCTAGTGGAACTGCCTCAAGTCGGTGATCTAGCTATAGGGTTGCAACTGCCTCACAATCGATGATTTGTTGACCAACACAAGTAGGTTGCCTCAAGTCGGCGATTTGTACACACAAAGATCTTACAGAATACCTTGCTTAACTTCACAAACTCGCTCTGGTGTAATTGCCTCAAGTCGAGGATCTATCCACCTTCACTCTCCCAAATTCACAAACTCACTCTAATCTTCCAAAGGTTCACAACTTCGCTCTGATACCACTTGGTGCAGTCAAGGATGGAGAGTCCAGGAATAGGACTGTCCAACCTTGCAGCAAGAGTAAGCACAAAAAAACTCAATGATTTGGAATAATAATCGCACATGGAAATATAGAGAATGTTCAATTAATCATTGGCAACATGCCCTACCTTTTGGCTTACAAAATTACAAAATTACAGAATGATATGGCGTTAAGCCTAGAAATACAATGCACGTCGAATCCCTTAAAAACCTAGATCTTTCTTTCTACTTCCTTTTTTTTCCTAATGCAACTACCTAATGCCTATATATACTAACTCCCAGCTCTAGAAAGGTTTGTGTCAGCCTCAAGAGGTATTAAACCCTGAAGTAGATGAAACGTGTGCAAGGTTAGCCAAACATGAGATTCCCCAAAAACATGATGCAGATCAGAACGAAGGTTCCTCGATGAATGTGCATCCTTATGGAAAGGTCTTCTGAGCTCTACAAGTCACGAGATAGGTCCACACACTTGAAAAGCCGAGACTAGTCGATGAATGCTCTATGTCCAATTACAACTGATATTTTGTTAGCAATAAATTCGTACTAGAATCTCCAAAACACTTGAATTTTGGAAATGATGTAGATGTTGCCATGAAGATCATATATCTTGCTCCACGAGCTCTGGCATTACAATGTGGTACAATGCAGTATGAAATACTACGACTAGGTCCAGACAGATAACTATTGAAATGCAAGAAAACATGAATGCAAATATTTTTTGTTGATGCAAGATTGCTTGAAGCCTGGGATGCTCCTGCATCAAGTAAGATCACAAATTAATAGGTGTAGAAGGCAAAACAATATTTCTAAAATTAGTTAACTACGTTGTTAGCTAACAGTAAACTAGCAACTAATGACAATGAATTGAATTTAATAGATAATAAATTAGAAACCTCTATAATCTATTATTGAGTGCAATTCCATGTGACTTATCCATGTCCCCATGCAATTGCTTAAGGCTATTTTTTGTTTAAATTTGAGTAGTTGAAGTGTTCCCATGAAAATTTTTACTTATGAGAAAAGAATAATTTGGAATCTTTTCTATTTTAATGAAGCAACTAGGAATTGAAAATAAGCAATAAAAAAAGGAGCCGAAAATACCACATGGTTCGACAATTTTTTTCAGCTTCAATTTATTTCTCTAAATTTTAACTACATAGCTTATTTTTAATAGTATTAATACAAATTTAAAATGAATGCTTAAAATAATTCCTAAATAAAGAATGACAACTGCTAGTCAAAATAAGGTAAACACTTGCATGGAAACCTGCCCTTATTCTAACAAAATGAGCATCATAGTGAAATCATAGTGGAACCACATCCTTCACATTTAAATGGCCATCTCGCAAGGGACAATCTTAGTAATTGTGAGGAGAACTAGGAAGTGGTCCAAGCTAGAAAACCACTTTGAGGAGTGCAGAAATTGATCAAATTTCTCTGTGATGTTTGTCGAGCCTATCCTTCAGTTTGTCCAAGTGTATTCTCCCTTCTTCGAAATTGCATCCATTAGGCCATTTATTCTTTTGCAAATTCAATTGGGTTTGACTTGCCCAATTAAGGTCCCTACACTTGTTCGAGGCGGAGAGAATTGCATTAAAGTACCTACTAAAATAAGGAAATCCTTAATCAAAGGAGCAATGAAATTTGAAAGTCAAGACCATACCATTTTCTTTTCTTTGGATTTGGTGGGACCAAAAATGTTCAGTAAGGTGAAGAAGAGATATGAGTGAGGGTTGCACACTGCTACTGCTATCCAGTTTGAAGCTTGTGCTAGATCTTCCACCATGATATTGTTTGAGATCCAAATGATATGAATACCGCTTGAGTTACCATTTGACGAAACAAATGAGCCACTTGATCCTCTATACTGCTCAATGGAATTTTTTGAATCTTCTAGACCTAGTTTTGTCTCCTAGAGAAGAACAATATATGCTTTCAACATTTTAGGTGGCGCTTGATTAAGCACCTCTTTGATAGAGGCATTCCAGGATGCTATCTTCATTACTTTCTAAGGGGAGTTTCACCTCCCTTCGATATCAGCAGTAGCGATTAATGGAGGCTTGGCCTTCAGCTATAGCAGATTCCTCCCTTTTTTTGCTTGTTTATTTTCTAGCTTCACTTTTTGCAAAGGTCAGATTTAGATTCAATATCTTGGAGTCTAATTGGCTAAGGAATCTAGCCTCAGGGATCCTGATTTTTTCTTCTTCATAAACTTTTGTTCTTCCATTTTCCAATCTAGGATGTCGGTGACCTTTAGTTCCTCTGCCTTCCAATAGCCCACTTGCCCCATGGGGTTGATGAACAGTCAGGAGCAGAGGTGTCTTCCCCTTCATTTTTGGACCTTCTCCTGTTCTTCATGTTGTAGGGAAGCCTTGAGAGGATTCGTAGGGGTTTTCAACCCTTATTTCTTGATCGAGTTTTTCATTCCTAGGGAAATATTTCGTTAGGTGCACAAGGTTTGTGCAATTCATGTTAATTTATGTAGCTTGGACAAGTGTCTCCAAACCCAAGAATATTAATTAATTAATTAATTGATTCCCCTAGAGACTTCTAAAAACTAGTTAGGGTTTGTTATAGTCTAATTAATATTAGCCATTGATTGAGATTAAATTATGGCCATTGGTTTTTCAATGAGAGTATAAAAATGGATCAATGGGAATTTGGAGAACACACTTGAGAAAGGTTTGGAGTGATAGCAAATAAATTTGCAATGATAGCAAATAGTTTTGCAGTGATAGCAAGGGCGCAGTGATAGCATTAGAGGCAGCAATAATGGAATTTCAACAAGAGAAATTGAGGGAAGAATTTCTAGAGAAGAATATTGCCAGAGCTTTGCCAGTAAGAGGCAAGTAGTTTACGTATCTCTTGATTTGCTAAAGTTTAATAAAATTCCTCATCTGTAGTATTGGTTTTCCCTTCAGGGTTGTTTTAGGGAAAATTTGTCCAAAAATATTGTGTTTATTATTTTGCATGTTTTCTTCTCTATTCTTGTGATTTTATTTGTGAAGTTGCAATTGTGTTATTTTTAAATACTTGCTATGATTTAATTTTTGATAGTCAAATAATCTATATAGATAGGAGATTAATAATCAGTAACTGCAATAGAATTTTCACATGGTATCAAAGCTGGTTTGAGGGTAGAAAAGGCTCAGCAAAGGCACATGAAGGAAAAAATTGAGGGTTTATAAAGCCTAGTTCAACCTCTTCAAAATTATTTGCAGTTTTTTCTCATATTTTGAGATGGCCTCAGCAGGTTTAAGAGGTAAGGACAGATTGAATGGAGCCTCAAATTTTGGTGTCTGGAAATGCATAATTTCTTTATTCTAGAAAAAAATGGTATCAAGGAATATGTGACCAGTGTTGTAGCTATAACTACAAATCAAACACAACTCTTAGCATATAATAAGGAAGATGCCAAGGCAAGGAGGTTGAATCTTGATGGTGTTAAAAACCATATAGTTCCACATATCGCAGAGTTAGATATAGTGAAGAAGATGTGGGACGCCATTTTGAATCTATACTAGAATGCTACCACTAATTGGAAGTTGATTCTCTAAGAAAAGTTGAGGAATACCCGAATGAATAATGGAGAAGACATTACAAGTTACCTCACTAGACTTAGACTTGTCAAGGATGAGTTGGCAACTGTTGGAGATAAACCAGATGATGACAAGCTAGTCTGAATAGCCCTAAATAGGTTTACTAAGCAGTGGGATGTATTTGTTCAAGTTATTAATGGACGAAAACTTTATTGAGTTGGGATTGACTATGGAGTGACTTCACTCAGGAAGAGATTAGACTAAGTCTTGTTAGTGGAACCAACGGTAATAGTTAGAAAAGTGAGGCAAAACAAGAAAAAATTGCCCTAGTAGGAAAAGAGAAAGCGAAGAAGGTGTCTAGCAAAGGATCAAATCCAAAAAGTGAGGACTTTTCTAAGATCAAATGCTATTTTTGTCACGAGTTTGGCCACTATGTCAGTGATCTCCCACAAAGGAAGAAAAATGAAAAGAAAGGAAAGAAGCAAACAACTTCAACAAGTGCAGATGAGCTCTCTAGTAGAATGGAGGATGAGTTTTCTCTCATATTTTGTATGAATAGCTCAACCTCACAAGGTGTTTGGTATATAGATAGTGGGGCATCATTTCATATGACAGGAGTTGAAAGTACTTCTCCAGTTATAAGGAGGAGGACATCATAATCCAAATTTCTATGGGGAACATGTCCAAACTCAATCTAGTTGGGAAAGGGACTATTATATTTCAGAGGGAGAATGGCAAGTTGATTCCCATTCATGATGTGTTGCATATGTCAGGCTTGGGCATAATTTTATTTCCATATATGTCCTTCAAGATAAAGGCTACAATGTACTCTTTAGAGGGGCACATGTGTTAATCAAGCATAAGGATTGGAAATCACCCATAGCTATTAGAGTTAGGAGCAGCCAACTTTATAGGTTGCAGTTTAACACTCATAAGGCACTCATGAGCAGCAGTAATCATAGAGATCAAGGAGAGCTATGTCATAGGAGGATGGGCCATATTCATCAAGGAGCACTTAAATTGCTTCATGAGACAGTGACAAGTGTTCTAGAGGTGAGCACAAAGCATGATGATGTATGTAAGGGATGTGTATTGGGGAAGTTTGTGAAAGCAACTTTTCCAAGGAGTAACACAAAATCCAAGGGTGTTCTTGATCTACTACATTCAAACATATGTGGACCAATGTCAACGAAGTCTCTTAGAGGATACGAGTAATTTGTTACTTTTATTGATGATTTCTCCAAGAAGACATGGATATACTTCTTGAAGACCAAGGATGAGATCTTCAGTCGGTTCCAAGAGTTCAAAGCTCTTGTGGAGAATTTGACAGGAAAGAAGATAAAGGTTCTTCGGTCAGACAATGGAGGCGAGTACAAAGGGAAAGAGTTCTAGGAGTTCTATACCAAAGAAGGAATCAAGAGAGAGTGGACCATTCCTTACAACCTGCAGCAGAATGGGGTTGTTGAGAGGAAGAATCATTCTATATTGAAGGTAGCAAGGGCTATGTTGTATAACCAAGATATGCCATGTTACTTATGGGCAGAGGAATGTAGTACAATAGTATACATACAGAACAGGGTTCCACATAATGTATTGGGCAAGATGACACCAGAGGAGGCGTTCTCAGGGAAGAAACTAGATGTCAGCCACTTCAGGATATTTGGGAGTTTGGTGTATTGTCACATTCTAGGGCTTACACATTCCAAGTTAGATCATACTGCAGAAGAGGGTACTTTGTGGGGTACAACGAAACCTCAAAGGCATATCAGATATTTATTCTAGGAGATAGGAGGATTATAGTTAGGCGTGGTGTCAAATTCATGGAGGACAAGGCATGTAGGAGGTCCAGAGATTTGTTAGTAGATGATCAAAGTGAGCAGCTAGCAGAAGTTCCAAGGATTGTTCAACCAGATCAGGGGTAGCGAAGCTCGAGTACAATTACTAATACAAGCACATGCTTAGGTGTTGAGAGTTCGCAGAGTATGGAGCATCAGATGCATCAAATCCAAGAGATGCATTAGGAAGACATTGAAGTTGATACTTCATCCTCTACAGTTGGCAAGAGAAACCATGAGGTTTCACAAACACATAGGAATACTCAGGAGATTGTGGGAGCTCCAAGGATGAGTAGTAGACAGCGAAGACAACCAGCCAGGTATATTGACTATATGGCATTAGTTAGTCAGTTGGTAGATAGCGAGCCTTCCAGCTACCAAGAGGATGCACAACAATAGGTGTGGCGAGATGCAATGGTTGAGGAATATAACTCAATAGTGCAGAGCGATGTGTGGGAGGTTGTGCCTATACCAACAGATAGGGCAGTGGTTGGATCACGATGGATCTATAAGATTAATCACGGTGCAGATGATAGCATTGAGAAATACAAGGAAAGGTTTGTGGCCAAGGGATTCTTTTAGGAGGGAATAGACTATGAGGAGACATTTGCTTTAGTGGGAAGGTATACTTCTATACGAACCGTGATCTCACTTGTAACTTAGATGAGATGGTAGATCCATCAAATGGATGTCAAGATGGTGTTTCTTAATGGTGAGTTGGTAGAGGAGGTGTACATAGAACAACCAGAGGGCTTTGTAGCACACAACAGCTAAACCCACGTGTGCATATTGAAGAGAGTTTTGTATAGACTCAAGTAGGCTCCCATGGCATGGTATGAGTGCATTGATATATACTTGTAGGGAATGGGCTTCATGAAGAGTGAGGCAGATGCTAACCTCTACTACTTGGTGGTTGGGGGTGAGGTTCTCATTCTTGTTCTATATGTGGATGACTTATTTTTAATAGGTTCACTAGGGCTCATAGAGGAGTGCAATAGGGACCTTGTAACAGAGTTCGAGATGAAGGATTTGGGGCATATGCACTACTTTCTAGGCATGGAGGTGTGGCAGACAAATGGAGAGATTTTCCTTGGACAAGGGAAATATTGCATGGAAACTTTGAGGAGGTTCGAGATGGAGGATTGTAGAGCCATGTCTACACCTATGATCATGAATTGGAAGAAGGTAGACTTATTGAGAGAAAAGAATGTAGACCCCACCTTATACAGGCAGTTGATTGGATCTCTTATGTATTTGGTCAATACCAGACCAGAGATATCATTTACAGTAAACTCTCTTAGTTCATGGTTGAGCCAAAGAGAGTGCATTGGACAACGAAAAAGCATGTGTTGCAATATTTGCATGGTATAATCGAGTATGGGATTAGATATGCTCGAGGTGATGGTATCAGGTTGATAGGCTATATTGATGCAAATTGGGCAGGCAGTACAACGGACATGAAAAACACTTCAGGGTGCTACTTTAGTTTGGGATGAGGAGTTATCTCTTGGTACATAGTAGGAAGCAAAAGTTCATGGCTTTGAGTTCTGCAGAAGCATAATACATAGCAACTAACATGACTATGTGTGAGGCAATATGGCTTCAGAAGTTGTTGGTAGTCTTGTTTGGTCAGAGGGTTGAGATTACGGTGATACACTGCGATAATCAAAGTCGCATCAGGTTGTCTGAGAATTTGGTCTTTCATGATAGGTCTAAGCATATAGACATTAGGTATCACTTCATTAAGGATTGTGTACAAGGGAGGATTGTTCAGCTACAGTATATGCCTACAAATTAGTAGGTAGTAGATATTTTGACAAAGGCATTGGGGAATGCGAAATTCATCTTCTTTAAAAATAAGTTTGGTGTCATGAAGAACACCTTCCTCGCTAAGAGAGTGTTAATTTATGTAGTTTGAACAGGTATTTCCAAACCCAAGAATATTAATTAATTGATTCCTCTAGAGACTTCTAAAAACTAGTTAGTTAGGGTTTGTTAGAGTCAAAATCATGGCCATTGGTTTTTCAATGAGGAGAGTATAAAAGGGGATCAATGGGCATTTGGATAACACACACTTGAGAAAGGTTTGCAATGATAGAAAATAAATTTGCAGTAATAGCGTTGGAGACAACATCAATGGAATTTCAGCATGAGAAATTGAGGGAAGAATTTCCAAAAAAGAATATTGCCGAAGCTCTACCAGTAAGAGGCAAGCAGTTTATAAAATTCCTCAGTTGTAGTATTGGTTTTCCCTTTGAGGTTTTTCCAAAGGCAATTTGTCCAAAAATATTGTGTTTATTATTTTGCATGTTTTCTTCTCTATTTCTATGATTTTATTTGTGAAATTGTAGTTGTATTATTTTTCAATATTTGCTGTGAATTAATTTTCAGAAAATAATCTATATAAATAAGAGATTAATAATCAGTAACTGCAATAGAATTTTCACAATTCATACATCAGACCGTCTTTTCTTCTACCTCTAGTGATTGTGTCTACTCCAATGTATGATTCTAAAGCAATGGATTGCAGAGCCTCAGCGGAAGTTATGACTCAGATTCTCGCATAAATCCTTGAATCGCTTTCCAAAAAAAATTTCATTTATTTGTATGAATTTGCCGAGACTTCCTAATTTTTGTGAGGTAGCTTTTTGTCCAATATTCCTTAGGCAAATTATAGAGCCGAATGCGGACTGGCAATTCAGATGAGTACATGTTAAGAGGACTAAAATTTTCCATCCACTTTCATTAGCGAAGGTGGCGATGAAAAAGTCTGAAGGCAAAATTTTGATATCTCAGCAATTTCTCCATTTTTCCTTGATCCAATCGTTGGTTCGGGCACACGCAGGCCAAATCTTTGGAATTTAGATTACATTTCTTTCCTATAATTTTGTGTCTTGCACTGAAATTCGAATTCCTTCTGGCTTTTGTGAATAACCTAAAATTTCTGCTTTCCATAGCGAGCCCTTTTTCAAAAGAAATTGTATGTGCAAGAGACCTCATATCAATTGTATGTTTTTTTAATGATATTTCAGATAATACTTTATTTTTCCTTCCCCTTTTCATGATAGATAACTAAGCTAATCCAATTAAAAATACACAATTGATATTTTCAACAATAGACTTGGAAAACTTGTGTCAAATTTGTGTAACATTATTTATATATGATATTATTTACATATATAATTCTATGATATAATATTTCTTTTATATATTTATAAATTATATAAATAATGTATAGATATATATATTTATAAAGAGTTATTTATTTATTTAAGATATAATATACAGAAAATATTATATATATATATATATATATAATTATAATTATAATTATAATTATATTAATTTTTATGATATGTTCATATATTTTATTTATATACTTTATTAATAATTAATATTTAATTAGAAGATCGTGGGCGGCTGGGTAGGTACTTTTTCACTTTCCAATGTGGAAAGGCCAAGTCCTATAGGGAATGGCAGCGATCACATTTGGCATGCCATCTTGGCACTCAAAGTTGGATGAACGAGTTGGTCTGGCGAGTACGGCTAAACAAGCTTGGCAGTGTGGGTGTCGAGTTGGCAATTGCAATAATGTTTTGGGATGACCTCTAGTTTGTGTGCCTTCCCGCTAACGATTTTCAGGAGCATTGATTGGCATATCTACGACTAATTGGGTTGGATAAGATAGTCGGTTTTGATGGCATAACGTGACTCACCTTAATGTACATGCAGCCTAGGTGGCAAGAGCTCAACAAATCTAGGTTGGAACACATGCTCTTGCACAACATCATAAGAGTTGGTGGTCTTAAGAACCATTAATAATTTGAAGTTAGCATGGGTTGAGCAAGCTTGTCTGCATTTTCAATTTTTCATTTTCTAGTATTTTCTCTCTAGTGGTGGCATGGCGGAACGCTCAAAGTTTGTGGTAGAGTATTGACAAATTCACTCATCAGTTTGGGGCTTGACACCCCAATTTAGCTTAATTGTAAAGCTTGATAGACGACCTTTAAGGCAATAATCAACCAATGGTTAATGTGCATCATGCTCAAGATTGACCCTCACATAGTGGTGGCAATTAAAATGATTTTGGGTAAGGGGCACCTGGTGAACCATGAGACCTTTAGGGTTAACACCCACATTGTCTCTCGGTTCCTCGGTTATGTTCTAGATGTTCGCACTCCAAAGGTTGGGGCAAAGGCAATTGTTTGCAAACTTTTCAAAAAGGAGTTGTTGGGTGGTTTGGATGAGATCCTACACATGAAATTTCCAAGCTCAGGCACCCCACAATCGAGTGATCTTCCATTGTTGAAGATCCCTGGGGAGGTGGTCCAAGTATATCCCCTACTATTGGAGTTGAAGAGTATGGCACTAGTTAGGCACCGACAATTGGCAGGATACGGGGTAAGTTTTCTTAAGAAGATATTAATGCTTGATTGTGAGCAACTATGATTGGATTTTGGTGTTCGATCAATTTGCATAGATGAATGGTTTCTAGGTTGGTGTCTGGTGGTTGCGGGGTGGTGGTCCCTAGTGGTAGTGGGTTGGTGGTCTTTGGTGGTTGCGAGATGGTGATCTTTGGTGATAACTACTTTTTGTTGTTTAATTTTGTACTTGCATATGGTTTGGTTTAGTCTTTTTGGATTAGTAACTACAAACATCTACATCTGTATATGCTCGGTTGTCTCTCTCCCTGTTTTGGTTAACTGGTCACTTGGGGTATAGGGTTTCAAGGTTTTGTTTTGATGACATTATGGGGTGTTCAGGCTGCAATTTATGATGGTTGTTGGGGCATTTCAAATTTTTGGGTAGTAGCATGGTGTTGGGTGTTGGCACCCTTTAGGGCATTTTTCTGAAAACTTGATATACCTGCTTAGCAAACAAACTGTAATTTTTTTTTGACAAATTAATATACAAACCTCTTAGGTATTAAAAAATATATATTTAAATAGAAGATCACAATTTATGTTCCATCATCAAAATGAAAAATTTTAAAATTAATATATATTTTTCAATTTTACCCTCTTTCAAAAACTTCAAAACATTGACACCTGGATTGGAATTTGTGGCATGTGAATGTCTAGCTTTTTTCTATTGCATGCTTTCTTACTTATAAATATTACAATTTTATATTTAAAGAATGTATTGTCTTCATAATTAAATGTAAGCATGATATGAAACAAAGTAAATATCACAATTTTGATAAGAACACATTTTTTAATTATGTAGTCAATTTGTGTTATTATGTAATATCTCTTTTAATTCAATAGTTTATATGCATTCTATCTTTATTTTTCCAATAAAGATATTAAAATATTTTAATAAAAGAATCATAGTTTAGTAGCAATAAATAAAATAATAATAAATAATATGAAGGTGTGAGTTTTCATAAAAGGTTCTTGTAACTCCAAAGATGTTTGATAACTTCTTCATGACAAATTCTATGTCAAAAAATTAATGAAGAATTACAAGACAAAGACAAAGTTTGGTTTTTTTAGGAAATAATCTTGTTATTTTTGTAGAAAGGAGGCTTGTTGGTGCTCTATTGAGGAGCGTGGTATTCTTTGATATATTTATCAATTTATTCCCTTAGATTCTAAAGATTAGAGAATCAAAACCCCTTGATTTCATGAGATCAATCTCACATACAAGTTGTATTTGTATTTCAAAGGTTTGTTTAGATTTCAATATCGATTTTGGTATTTCGAATAAGTTATAAATTTCTAAAGATTTGGTATATTGTGGAAGCATATACTTTGTAATCACTAAAGCAAAATTTAGTTTTGGGGGAAGCTTTATTCATATTTGGACGTTCTCTTTAAATCTTCAACATATCTACATTATTGTTACATTTTTTGTGCATTATTGTTATTATAAATAATA
>VDFB02323675.1:0-26274 GCA_007258455.2 Sequoia sempervirens
TATACATGGAAAACCCGATATGTGAAAAACCGTGGTGACTAAGGTTGCTTGAGTCTACTGCTCAAATCCAGCGTCACAATCCAAATCTCTGTTACAATGTTTTAGGGCTACAACCCAAGGAAGCATCAACTACCTAATATAGAAGCAACCACTTCAAGGATGCAACAACACCCTATTTTAGGAGCTACAACCCCAAGGATGCAACAACACCCTAATCTGAGCCACAACTCAGCACAATGATAATAGTTTCAAATATGCGTAGACTTGGTTTTGCAAAACCTATAATGCATCATTGCATTCAGTACATTGTTGCACTTACTGCAACTCACACTCTGCTGTTGATGTTGCACTCTCAGCAACACACCCTTGCTTTGCACTCTCTTTGCACATAGAACAATCACTGTTCTATCTCGCTGCACTTCACACTCTCTTCACCATGAATGCAAACACCTGGAGGATGTTTTGTATTACAGTCTAGGACTTCATAAAATGCATTTTTTGTTAGCTTTGTTGCTCTCTCTTTTCCTCTTCTGCACTTAGAACATTTTCCGTTCTATCTTCCTGTGCTACACACTCTCCCTCTATGCCACTACTGCACACTCAGCAATAGATACTTCTATTCAGCTCTTGGTGCATTGGCCGACTTCACACACATAGCAGATACAACAACTTAGTCAATTCTCATATTGTCTTCCTTTTTCCTTAACTCCACCGATCTGCAATCTCTTCCTCGAGATTCTCACCACCATTCAGATCATCTCAAACCTTCTACTAGGGTTTCTTTAGCTTGCAAACTTCACCAACAAGCTACCTCTGCCCTCGAGCCACACACCACTATCCAGCTCATCATTAAATCATTTGATAGGGTCTATCAGATATCTTCATTGTCACTCTACCTCGGCATCGAGTCGATTCCGCATTTAATTCAGTTACAGAGAAATTGCCCAAATTAGCTCTCTGTCGACCCTAGAATTTGATACGCATTAAATGTATTCTCTTGCCAGTAAGATCAGATTCGATCTTGATCACTTCTCCAATCTATTCTGCCGCCTAGCCGATCAAATCTCATTTACATTGGTTGTCAGGTGCAGTTGGACCAATAAATTCCTTCTCCTGAGTCGGTTACCAATCAAAAACCCTTGTTCACACGGACCAGACCATTGTAGATCTTCAAGTTTGAATACTAGCCGTTGATCTTCTCTCTCGCACCAAGATCCTCAGTTCATCTCGACACCTTTAAATCACCACCGTTTGATTAGCTTTAGTCTGACTATCGCCATTGATCCTCATCTCATGCCAATCTCTTATCACTGTCCGATCTTTATCACTTGATCTCCACTGTCGATCTATCATATCGCTCTGTCGCTGGGACACTTTACCAACTCTCTCTGAAACAAGCAGGTCACATCGATATGCTTGCAATGTTACCTGATCGGGCCCACAACCTACATGTCATCACCACCTAATTCGCAACAGCGATGCGAATTAGCACACCAAGCAATCGTTCTTTCACCACCTGTCAGTCCTTCGTCACAAATGGGTCCCACTAACTTCTCGCCTTATCGCTCCGTCGAAGGGACATCTTTCAGACTCCCACTGATACATCAAAGTCACACTGATAAGAAATCCTTTCACCAACATCGTCTAATCTATCTCATGCAATCTGCACCATTCCCCGTTGACCTTGCGAGTCTTGCTCGAGCCCCACCAACATCTTAGCAAGGCTAGCGGGCTACTGCCGCGTGTACACCTCTAACAGCACCATCCTATCGGGTCCTACTTAGCTTATCACTTCGTTGAGGAGATATGCTTCAAGGTCCTGCCGATACACCAATGTCACATCAATGAGATAGCCATCGGGCTATCGAAGAGACATTAACTCAACTCTCATCGATATGGTGTTGTCACGCCGACACCCTTGTTGTTGCAAACAAGTGGTTCCCATTCCATCGTGACACATGTCATCGTCCACTATTTCTTTCTACCACGTGCCATCCTTTTATTCGTTTTCTGACTATAACATGGATGCACGTCATCCTCACCATACTAGGTCTCATTGCCACGTCCACCTTACTGGGTCCCACAATCAGCATCATACTCCCATCGCCCTGTCAAAGAGACTTTCTTCAAAGTCCTGGCGATATGCCAATTTCTTACCGATGAAAGAGTCATCAGGTTGTCGAGGAGACATCTAAGCAGGTCTCACCGACAACCATCAATCATGCCGACAAAAGTCATTGATGATGTCACCTGTCCACCTCATCGCCATGTCACTACATTGTACTCCACAACAAGGATGTGGATTACCGTTTATCCAATCTCGTTACACCATGCGTCTGCTTCGTCACCTCTGTCACCCACGTCATTGTGTCTGGGTCCCACTCGAGCACTACCTTCACATTGCCACGTCGGAGAGACATTGACAAAGGTCTCACCGACACCATACAGTCTCATTGACAACACTTCCATACTCCTTATCGCTCCATCGAAGAGACTTCTCCCAGACTCTCGCCGATAAGATTGTTGTACCCAAAACCAAAATTTTTGCTTCACTAAGGCATTTTGCTTAATCCTGTTAAAGTGATGACAGAAGGTCGTTTTTGGGGTTCTTAAATATGGAGTTGGTGTCAGTATCATGTCAGTCTGTCACTGAAAAGATTTAAGAAAAGTGAAATGACGGAAAAACACCAAAATTTTCTATCTCACGGAGAAGGGAGCACATTCTTAAATGAAACCTATCTTCAGGAGTCGAGATCACATTTTAGGGTTTGTCACCTCCAGCAGAGACATTAAATCTAAGCGTACGTCAAACGCAGTGACGCCAAGCACAATCAAAAGCCCGACTATTCTGAGCAAGTTGTGGTGGATAAAGCAAAAAACAAAGCGAAAAGCGAGAATTAGCTAACAACGTCATAGCGACTTTTGAAAAGCGCCCATCTTTGAGGTGCCAAATGTAGGTTTTTGGCTAAATGCCACCCAAGATGTTTATCTCACTTTTGTTCGAGCTTCGCGACGCATCCGTCAGTGGGTGAATCTGAGTTGCTGAAGTGCCTGAACTTGAGGTCGAACATAGGGTCAAATCTTGGTCAAAATATCAAAGAAATAAGCAAAAGAGCACCTTTTCAGAAAGGCGCCTAAGCTTTTCAGGTCTTTAATGCTTTCTTTCTGATGATATCAAATATTCAATGTGTAAGGTGTTCACGTTCGACTTCAGATTTACTGTCGGATCATGAGATGGCTTCCGGCTTGCGGTCGAGAATTTTATATTATTTTTGTCGTTTCGAAATGGCTAAGTCTGGAATGAAAAGAAGCGGTTCTCGAAAGGTGCGGTTTTCCTCCTCAAATGATGTTTTAAGGAGAAATGTGTGCCTTCTAATTTATCTTGAGAATGAAGTCGACTCCCATGATGAACACGAGAGATCCAGTCTGGCGAAGTTGATAAAAGCGAAGTTATGAAGAGTTTATTTTTTTTCCCTTGATGCAATGCAAAGTCACAAGGGTGACTAGTCAGGGAAAAGCGCGAAGCTTTAAAAGACATGGATTTTTTGCGACGCTAGATAGCCAGTTTATGGTACGTAGTCTCAAGATATCTTCTTTTGATGATTTTACTTGGTACACCAATGCACATCGGCTAGCCAATGGAGAAAGTCGATGCCGGTCTTGAGGAAGATAAACGAGAGTCCGTGAAGTTTTGGCAATTTTTCATGAAAATTGGCTAAGTCTGGAATTCGTTTGAGAGTTCAAAGTTGGATTTTCAAAAGTGAGTTGAATGGACGCCTTAATTGGAGTTCTGACTGCAGTTAGACTAAACGCTTTCTGGGTTGTCATCTTCAGTTCGTATATTGACATGTTGAGTAATCTTTCAGTTCGCATGTCGAGTTAACTAGTTTGCATGTTCAGTTAACTATCTTGCATGTTGAGTCAACTTGATTGCATGTCCACTTAACTGAAGATTATCACTAAATGTCAACTGAAGTTCACATACATGGCGGATTTGGTCAAAATTGTGAAGTTTGTGTGAAGATGACGCTTCATTGAGTGTCAATTGAAGTTCTAGAAGGGACGACATGAATGGTGAAGCATAAATTTGTGAAGTATGGCACATTTGAGTGTTAACTGAACTTATCAAAAGGGTCGCCATATTTAGATTTTATTGATGAAGCATAAATTAGTGAAGCTACGCATTTTAGAAAGAATGTCAACTGAAGTCTTGAAAGGGTTGCTATTTTTAGATTTAAAGCATGAAATTGGCGAATTCTTTTCAACAAAGATTGTCAACTGGAGTTCTCAAAAGGGACGCTTTAGTTCTAAATTGTGAATTTAAAGCAAGTGTGAAGGATGGCGAATTTAATGAAGAATGTCAACTAAAGTCAAAATCACATGAAGTTGTTAACTGAAGATTGAAAAGGGAAAACCCTAAAGCATGGTGATTTATTTAGCATATTTTAGTTTTAGTTAACTAAAATGAGGTCCAATTAGAAGCCAAGCGCCATTTTTCAAGCTTTAGTGCTTTATGCGAATTTCAATTATGAAAGCTTATTTATTTCAGCCTTGGCGTCCATTATTTCTTCATTTCAAACTTCGAAGCCTACATTCTTCTTGAGCGAGCAGCAAGCTAAAGGTGCTACAGGTGTCCGAATCCAGCGTTCTTCATAGCAACGAGTTCAGATTGTTCAGAGGAAGGCAATTCTAAACTTTATTTTCACTTTGCATGCAGGTTTCATCAAGTTCCAAGGAAGAAGTTGGCAGATTTTTCAGAAGCAGACAAGCAAAACTTTCTATCTTCTGTCTTATTTCTTCTATTTCTCACCTTAGGTACTTTCTTAGCATGTCAAAGAAATTCAACACATATTCAAAATCTGATCATCTGGGTTCGCATATTTCAGCATTTGCAGCAAAACCACGTCTTAGATTTTTTCGAGAAAATCGCCCCGTAGCTTTCATTCTGAAGCTCTGTGCTTTTTTCCGAGAATTTCTTTGCATGTGGGCTTGAAACACATTTTTTCGAGAATCCAGCTCTCCGGGTTTGTTCAGAATTCAATTGTGCATAAAACCCATGTTCCAGATTTTCTCAAGAAAAATTGCTCCGAGAAGCTCTAAAACCCTTGCAGTTCTCGACTAAAAAGTCTTTGCATGTTAGGCTAAACGGCGTTTTTTCACAATTTTGACATTGTGGGTTGTCTTAGAAT
The DNA here is from genome assembly GCA_007258455.2 of Sequoia sempervirens. Lineage (NCBI taxonomy): Eukaryota > Viridiplantae > Streptophyta > Pinopsida > Cupressales > Cupressaceae > Sequoia > Sequoia sempervirens. Next base: position 5,190 of record VDFB02323675.1, read on the forward strand.
CATTTTCCGGACAAAACCCATGTCTCAGAATTTTTGGTGAAAATTATCCTCCGACAGGCTATTTTTAGCCTCACTAGGAGCCATTTTTGCTTTCTGGAGAGAGTTGTTAGAACATAGAGGTGTTCATAGTCAACGGGCAAGTTTTTCAGAAGGCGGTTCAACTAGACTAAATTCAAGACCAAATTGGTCTTAATTTAGGTTTTCATCAGAGCAGCTGACAATGAAGCGTTACGCTGCAAAAGGAACAGAGATTACTCCATTTACGGAGCCGCCAAAGTCACTCAAATCCCATGCCATTGTCTTTGTGAAGATGGTACCTACGCTGATCTCGAGGCTATGCAAACTAAGTTCCAGAAGCTGATTCGTGACAGCCTTGAAGGTGAACCTACCATTAAATTAGAGAATATTTCGGTGATTGCGGCCGGTTTGAAAAAGCGGCCCGAAGAATGTAAAGATAGCATGCATAAATCCACGAAGTGGCGAGAGAGAACTAAAAGCAGACTATTGCTTTTGAAGCGGTGTCAAAGTACCCGGATAGCGAAGATGATGAGTTCTTGGTGAAGTGTTGAGCCGAGATGACGTAGGTGATCTACCGGTTGGAACCTGGGAGTTAGTTTGGGGGTTGAGTCATGAGCAGCAGTTAACTCGACTTTCAGTCTTGAGTTTACTTGCTGACTTAACACATACTTATCTCATTCTTGGAATTATCATCACAGGAGTTAGGGTTAGGGTTTCCAGTTAACTGAAGGTAGTGTCCAGTTAACTTTGCTTTCAATAAGGGCGTGCATGCTTGCTCATTGTCCATTTAGGTTAAATGTACCGGTTAACTGATGGTAGCATTCCAGTTAAGCTGTATAGTTTACTTCATTAGGGTTTAATAATTAATCTTGCATGCATTTGCGGTACGTAGTTCACTCAAGGTGATTTTAGGGTTACCTACACCTTGATGTATATAAATAAAACTTTGCTCATTTGTGAACAATTGTCATGCTTCCTTGCCCTCAATATTGCTCTTTGGTATTTGTTCATGTGTCTTCGCTATTACGATTAATTGTTATGCCACATAGGGTTTCAAGAGATTGTAATGGTGAATTCTTTCTGTCTTGTGAATCTTTTATCATTTCAATCAAGTGTTATGCCACATAGGGTTTCGTGAGATTGTGATGATAAAATCGTTTTGTGAAGTCTTTACTACTTTGATCAAGTGTTATGCCACATAGCGTTTCATAAGATTGGCGTGGTAAATTCTTCCCATAGTTTAGATAAATCTGTTTTGTGAATCTTTTATCATTCACGATCCGTGTTTATGCCACATAGGGTTTCATTGAGATTGTGATGATAAATCATTTTTATGGTCTTTACTGTATGATCAGTGTTATGCCACATAGGGTTTCATAAGATTGTCATGGTAGGAGATTCTCCAAATCTGTTTGTGCCCAATAAACTTGTCTAGATTGAGCTGATAGATGGCCACCTTGCCTTCAGTAGAGAATCTAAGCTTCGTTTATTGTCGATAGTCAAACCCTGCTCCATTTCCTCATGCTCTATTTTCTTGAGGAAACTGGATAGATTTAAAGTAGTTAGCTTAGTTGTAGTTAATGATCTGCGAAACCAGAAAATCCTTAGCTGCAGCGTTCTTGGTTTTCTTAACCTTGTGCCTCTTCCAGCTGAGAACAAAAAGATAGGACTTAGATTACTTTGCTTTTCCATGCATTCCAGCACAACGAGGGAGCTTCCCCTCCTAATTTGAAGAGCACTCATTGCGTAGTGTACATAGCTGTCCGTACAAACCTGCACTCCAGAGGTGTTAGATTTTACGCCAACAAAGATAGCTATCGGTTTGTCGAAGAGATATGGACGAAACTCTTCCCGACACGGTATTGTCTCATTGATAAATCTCCATAGTGTCGCCATCACTATGTCGAAGAGACATAGCCCATTCTCTCGCCGACCACACACTGTCATGCCGACAAGAACATTGACCCGTCAAAGAGACATCTCCCAATATCTCCCAATAATACAACTTGTTAGTCCATACCTTCTTTTTTTGCATTTCATTTTGACATTGTATGCTGTGTATGTTGTATTGTTGCACTTCATGTGTGTGTTCCTTTGTGCCTATGTTGGTTTGCCATGTGATCTTAGATCCTGGGTGCTTGATCCTCTCCCTAGATTTTGTCATCCCATCTCTTCAACATTTGTGCATTCGAACCCCTCTTGACATATTTCTCTACTTTAGCATGAGTTTGAGCAAAAGTTCATACTCTCACTAAAGTAGGGGCTAAATGTAGTGTCAAAAATTGTCACCTTTAACAATTCCACACTATGTCTTCCTCCCCCTAAATTAATGAGCCTAATTAAATCCCTAATTTCCTAAATTATACATTCCAAGGCCTATTTTTACCATTTTTCGAAGGATTGCAAGCATTGAATAAATGCAAATAATTAATGTTTTGATCCCGACACTAAAAAACCTAGAAGATAGGGCCAGGACCCATACGCTATCTTGTCGAGGACCAATTTTTAATATGTGTTGGCGGTATTTTAACATTCAAATTGCAAATTTTGAGTGTTGGCTTTGGGGATCTAATTTTCGAGAAATTAGGACAATTGCATATAAATACCTAGTTATTTTATCATTTCAAATCTAACAAGCACAAAGTGAAAATATATAGGAAAACTTATGATCAAGAGCGCTATTGAGCAAGTCAAGAGTAGCACTTTCAAAGATTATTGCAACAATTCAAGATCCAACATCATGTCAAAGTTTATGTGTGTTCATGTTCATGTTTTATGAAGGCTAATCCTTGTTGTAGGTCTCCAAAGCATTCAAGCAATTCAAAAAGCAAGATCCAAATCCTTGAGGTAATGTGCATGACTTCAGTCCTTCAAGGAAGCGATTGAAGGGTGGCGAGTTGCAACATTTTGTGATTTCATCATTCCTTCCTTTCCATTATCATTTTATCATTAACATTGCCATTGTGGAAATGGAAACACTTACACGGGGTTTGACTAAAGCAAGCCGCTAAATGGCCCAACATTTTCCCTCTTTGAATGTGCAGGTTATAGGTTTGAAGAGGATTCAAGGATTGAAGAAAAATTGTCAATTGTTGTATTCAAAGCCCTAAAAGTTGTCAAGCCACGAAAATTCAACTACAGAATTACCTGATGACATTCCGACAACTCCCCAACCGGGAAACAGAAAGCCAGAACCAGCATCAAAGGATTGCAAAATTAGTTTCAAGATCCCCTATCAGGGACCCATACACTCCTAGGCATCTATGTCCTCCTCTACATGCCAAATCCAACTTTTTATGACAAGTGCACAATCTCCAATACTTCTCAAATCTGTCTGCAATTTACTATTTGAGTTTGTGTGCTTCTGAAATATTACATTTATTATATTAGGTCATATAGTTCAATTAGGTTAATCATTTCCAATCCACTTTCAAGGCCCTAAGAAAGGCGATCCAAGTCTGATTGGCTAACCTTCGTGGTTGATAGTCAATCTATTCACCTTATCGATCTCCCTTCTAATGTAATTTTGAAAAAGGAAGCTAATTAACCCTAGGTTTCACATATTTAACTTAGGGTTCCCTTTTTCCTATATTACACTGTTAAATTCCTTTGTTACTCCTAAATCCTCAAGGCAAATGATTTATTTGCCCATTTTAAGTTGGTATTTGATAAGAGATAACAAATACAGCAAAGCATTATCATATGTCATGAGCTTAAGTGGTAAAAGTAGAAATTTACAATTTAATCTAGAAATAGATTAACAATAAATAAATAATTTATAACTATAAAATACATCAGTTAATATATCTTATGTATATTTAATCTATTAACTAATATTTAAATCTATTTATTTATTAAATTAATTAATATGTAATAACTATTTTATATAAATATAAATTTTAATAACTTATTTAATTATTTATATAAATTATACTATTGTGTTCCACAGCGATGCGTACCTAGCTATCAAATCCCTATCCCTATCCCCAATGGTGTTTCAAGTATGGTGGGACTACAAGGGACATCCCCTAGCCATCCCAAAACTCTTCAATTCCAAAACATTTTGGAAATGTGTTACAAAAAAAGAAACAATGTGGGGACATTTGGCATCCCCAAGGTAGCCAAGGACATCTAAGACATCCCTTGATCATCTCGAAGACGACAAGATGTCCCTAATGTTAAAGGAACTTTTTATAATGTTTTTTATTTAGTTCTTTCATCACAATTAAAAAATATTGTTTTAAAATTCCTTCACAAATCTAAAGAACTTATATAACCATTAACTATTCTAAAATTCCTTCATGACACTAAAAAATAGTGTTAAATGTTATATTACTTATATCATTAGTTACGAATCTGAATCATGATATACTTATTGTTGTTATACCAATGTCACTACTCCCCCCTCCCTCCCCGTCCCCACCTCCACCCCCTTACCCCCTCTCTCTGCGTGCATGTGTACATATGTGTGTGTATATTGCCATCCCCCAAAAATGGCCTCCAAACTGTTATCTCCAAAACACATCCCTCATCATCTTGCCATCCCTATCCTTGAAACATTTTGGAACATGGATTATATATTATTATTAAAAATATATGTTCCATGACATTTCAAGGACAGGGACAAGGGGACAGTAGGGGATACATTTTAGGGACAACAATCCAAGGGCCATCTTTTGGGGACAATGGGCAAATTGCAATATATGTGAATTTTAAAATATATATATATAATTTTTTTTAAATATATTAATATATATAGAAAGAGAGAGATACTCAAATTTCTACAAGTATAATAGCAACCTTACATATATACTAGTAGTTTAACAATAATTTAATCATGGCAATAGTATAATAGCAATATAACAACAATATATTATATAACAATATTTGATTGTTTAAATTTTAAAGTTTAGAAATTATAATTAAAATTTAAGCTTTAAACTCAAGTCTTAAACTTCAAAATACTACTGAACCTCATTTGGGCTATCAATATCAAACGACTCAAAGTTTGTGTCACTCTCTAGCTGAAGTTGCGGTTCATCCAATGGAATCCCGACCAATCCTCGTTGCACCTCCTCGTCAATCTACCTAACATCTTCAAGATCAACATCCCACTATGCCACTAGAGTCTTTCAATACTTGGTAGTCTGTCGATACTAAAGTCTCAAGGCACTATGAACTACAACTAGCTTTTCTTCTTATTTAGAGGTAAGCATATTCCTCTTGATTGAGTGGATGAAGCCATAGACCAATTCCTCTCTACAGCAAAGGAACTAGCAATCTATGAGAGTAGACAAATAGCAAGTTGTTTCAACTCTGGTGTGTCCTTCCCATGAAATTTCCACCATACAATGGGGTTTTTTGTGCAATAGTGGCTCTATCCACCCTAGCCTCTAGTTTGTTGTATGTATGACCTTGAAGATCAAAAAACTAAAGCCACTACTCTCAAACCAGGGTTGGCTCCTCACAGCAATACATCTTACAAAGGGCCCACATAAACCCTCCATTATCTCATCATCTTTAGATAGAAGAATTCAATCAGCTCTAGGTACATACCACTTGGGATTAAGGCCATAGGCAACCATATGAAGAGGGGTGTTCATTGTGTTCCACCTCTTTGTGACAATACGCCTAATATGCTCCTCATAGAATTGTAATCCAAGATCCTTGTCACGAATTGCTTGTTTTATTTGGTCAAACATGCTATCAAAAGTCTCATAAATCTCTCCAAGGCTAGGAGTGTCTATATTTGCATACCTAATTACCCCCACAATAGGTGATATGATAAAGAAAATATATCTGCATGAAACATTTAAATATTATGCTATTAACACTATGAATAATGTAAATTTAAATTTAGAAATAAAAACAAAGCAGAATTCAAACATATTAATCATTAAATAAAAAAAAATCTTATTTGGTATTAGACTACCAAATGTCATCAAGCACCCTTTCTCTTAACTTCTTCCCTTCTATCTTTGATTGAGCCCGCCTTTTCCACATTCTATGAACCGTCATGTATTGTAGAGCATCCTAAACCTCCATCATCCTCTCCAACAAAATAAAATAGCTATCATATCTAGTCTCAACTAGTTTGAAGAATTCTTTCTTTGAATAAAATCAAAATAGTGCATCTGAAGTAGATGGTTACATACAAACATTTGTATGTCTCTAGCTTTGACCACTGTTATCTTCACCCAATCTATTTTGTCAATGCCTTTCAAAGCATTATTCAAAGTACGTACATAGAATGGAATCCAAAAAATATGTTTGTAAGCACCCTCAACCATCAAACCATCAAACTTACAAACACAAGCTAAATCTATCACAACTTGCACAATATTAGAAGACACAAACTCCTTTATGGCTTCCTTCAAAATGGACAATTGGTAGTTAGCATCCTTATATTTCCCAAAGCTATCAATAGCTCTAAGAAAATATAAACCAGTAGGACATGTAACAATAACATTAATGAGTGGTTCATGTCAAATATCAATCCACCCATCCATGACAATGGAAACAACAGTCCTCATTCATATAGCAATAATATTAATGAGTGTCCGATGTCGAATATCAATCCACCCATCCATGACAACGGAACAACCAATCCTCATCCATGTTTGTCTCATCCCCTCCATCAATATGTTCACCTTTGAATATTGTTTGCCAAGGGAGATACACAATCTATGTTCTCTGGGGGGAAGATAAGAGAGTCCAACTACCATTGCATCTCTCAACATACCCCTAAAATAAAGAGACCTTACAAAATAAAATGGAATGGCATGGTCATAAGAAAATTTAGCCACTGAATCATCGGCTTGCTCATGTTTATGCAAATTTATTAACCCTACTACTATACTTTTCTCACTTGCAATAGAAGTGGCCTTCCCTTTTCCTCTATCACAACTCTCTCCAACTAATACATTAGAATAGTCATCAATATATTGCAATGTTTTGGATGAACATTTCGTACTAGCAATTTTTTTCTCTCCCTAACCAACCTCACCATTTCAACCTATTGTTCCAATGTTATATCTTTACAAACTCTAACCCCATGTCCACTCACCCAATAAATGGTGTGAAACCCTACTAGAGCTCCCATGATAATCAGTTTTGCAAATATGATATAACCAATGCCTGCTGCCCCCTATATTTTTACCCTTATTAATGGTTAAATTGGTGGCAAATTGAAGCAAGGGTTTTTTGGGGTTGAAAGGGCCTTTTGCAAATTTTTGAAGAGAGAATGAAGGACATGCAAAACGCTCTTGTGGAGTTCCATTAGAACCTATGTTTGGATTTTTAGAATGAGAAGAAGGGCCTATTTTTTTACTTCAACTTCTTCATTGCTCTCATTCACATTGTCATCACTACTGCTAGTGCTCCTTTTGTGGTGTTTTTGTGTGACACCAAACCGAAACCAAAAACATGTTAAGACTATTTAAAAACCCTCTCTAACAAGCTTAAAAAAGAAATTGTCAAAATGATATACCTTGATGCAATGGTAGCAGCTGAACCAGTTGATGTCTTCTTTGAATCTTTTAGTTCTAAGTTTCTAACTAGTTTGTAATCATTAATAAATAATAAATTGTCTTGAGGCCACCAAGGCCATTATTGTATATATTCTTTCTTGATTGTTTAGGTCCAGCTTATGGTTTCATTTGCTTTGAGCTTTACAATATATAAAGTATTGTCATCTAAATATATGTTATGAGTGACTATAAACTCAACAATCTGTACTAGTTATACATGATGGTCTTATAATCTTCAATTTTGGTCCTTTGACAAGAGACTTGTATCCAAATGTAATATTTCAACCTATAAAAGCATGGAAAATGAAGCCCTATTTACTATAGAACTAAGGCTTATTCGTAGTAAACCTATGTTACATGGGAAGGCGTCCCCATCCCTATAAGTGTAACAATGATATTGTTGATCAATGACCTCCAACAGCAATGGTGCAACCTCCAACGCACAGTTAATGGCAATAAAAATATAAAACAAAATGTATGTCTTGAAGTTTTCAATTGTTCTTTTGCATATTAGGGTCAATAAGGCGCATGGGAGGGTTTGTGGGACCTCCACACCCCTTTAAAACCCAATAAAAAATTTCCATGTCTTCTTTTTTCTTAAAAACAAATGAAATGTTTGTTTTTTCCATAGCGAACACCTAGCCATCCTCAAGATGGTCGAGGAAGTCTGGTATGTACTCAGCCGCCTCAAGGACGAATAGGTGTCCCCTATATTTCGTATTGTTTCTGACTTCAAGGATGCATTCCAAAACGTTTCCTCAATTTCATAGTTCAAGGGGATGTCTCCTAATGTCCCACCGTCCCCAAAATACCTTAGGGGATGAGGACGGGTATTTGAGGGGTGGGAATGCATCCTCATTTAACACAATTAAAAATTAGTTGATTTTTTTTTATTTGTAGACAACATGTGGGCATTGGTAGAAAAATGAAACATCAAGTGATTGATTTTTATATCTAGTTGAAATTCAAGGTTCTAAAACTAAAAACTAAATCAGCCAATATTAAGTTAAAGATATTTTTTGAGTTTTTTCTAAAATTAAAGACTGAATGAAGATAGTCTAAAGGTTATATAGGAGTGGCTATGTAATACATTCCATGAGGGCTGAAAAGTGAGTTGTGCAATTGAAGAAGTGGAATATCATCATTCTTTTGAATTTATTTTCTTCTAAGTTTTTGTTTCACCTACTTCTCAAGAAATAGTAGTAAGGATTTAGAAACTTGCAAACTTCTATGGAAAGAAAATTTACAGAGCTTAACACAATTTAAAAAATGTTTCTTCTTTTTTCCTTTTTGTGTTGTGTGCATGTTATGGGGAATGTCCCAGCACTGCAAGGCCCTCCTAAGGATGGCCTTTTGCAGGTGGTACTTGAAGGGGCAGCACAAGGGCATTTTGTCCCTGGGACATGCCCACTTTGGGTTCATCAAGTCTTAACCCGAGGGCATGTCCCTAGGGAACATTGGATATAATCAGTCGTCCCCTACCCATGTTTCCCAATCTTTCTTTAGCAGCCATATCTCAATGATATCACAAGCCACCCCAAAACACTGTGCTTGTTTGAATGACCATGAAAAACTAAAAAAATTATATAATTTGTAAAACTAAAATGAGTCAAACTATCAATGCCAACAATAAACATTAATCTTTAAGAAAAGGTAGTGAGTAAAATTTAAATACAAACTAGAGGCAAATATGGAATGATATTTTTTTAAATTCGGAATCTTACATGCTAATAAATGTCAAAAATATTCTAAATTACTTTAAGAATCAAGAATCAAGTCTAGTCCATGCAACCAACAAAATCATCATCCACAATTGCATTGTCATATTCTCCAAGTGCTAAGAGCTCTCAAGTTCTGCATCACATGTGGAATGAATAATTGGAGGCAACTAGAGGAGGCCTGCTATAATCTCATATTATGTGGGTTGTACCAGTTTTTTGTTTTTTATGAACTTGAGGTTGATGGTTGTATTGTTTAGGACTCAAGAAGGCATTGGCGCTTGTTTTCATAATTGTTGCTTATCCTCAATGTGGATGCCATGAGGAACACCAAGAGATAGTGGGAGGTCTCTATAAGTATCAAGCAACACCCCCATTTGAACATTTGTGCTGGGACATGCAAGTTTCCTTGCAGAGGACGCCTCATGGGATATCAAGACATGTTGGGATAATTTAGTAGGTGCCAATCAACACACACATATGAATGCATATGCCCCTGACCCTGCTTTGTGTTTGAAGACATAGACTCTGAAGGGGTATGCATATCCATTCCCTGGATATGACTCTCCAAAGAAAAGTAAACTGAACTTTAAACATCCCAAATGACTGTTTGAACAAAGAACAAATAAAACTCTTAAACAAGGAATGCACTTACTCTAATATCTCTCCATACCAATAAGTACATAGTTTTCTTGTGCTTGTATCAAAATTTTATCTTAGTATTAAGTAAACATGGCAACAATAGGAATCCCAAGACATGAAAACACATAACAATTTAAAAATCATAATTGCCAGCCCTATATCCATGTCGGTTATAAGATAATCAGTGGAAAAAAAGAACTCCAAAGCCGGCAAGGGTTTAAAATTTTTACTAAATAATACCTAGCAAACTTAATATTAAACATTACCTTCCTGGAGCTTTTTCTGTCTCCAAAAAATTTGAAAATAAACATCCTTTCATGGATTAATTGTTACATATTTGAATTTGTGAAACATATCTTAATTCACCCTCTAGCCAAATTATGTACCACAATGCTCAAAAAAAACTAACAAGGAAACTAACTTGATATCTTTTACAAGAAATAGACTAAAATGATTGAAACGAAAATTATGGCTAAAGGACAAGCTAATTAAAAAATAATAATAATTTTATGGCTGAAAAGATTGCATACTTTAAATAAGAACGAGAAATCTCACCTGTACACCATCTGTGACAGCCTTACTACACAAAGGCTCTTTTTCAGGAAATAGACTGATACTTTGTATATTATCATCTCTGTGAACAGAAAACATTCCATCTTGTAACTTTCTACCATATTCTTCCAGCCACAGAAGCATGGCATCTTTCTGGGCCATATTGTCCAACAAATTAGGGACACAAGGAATCAGTTGCTTCTGCTCCATACCAGTGCCAACATAGAGTTGACCATTAGAACAGTTGAGGTAGAAAAACTTAGTCAGATTAGAGGAAACCGCAACAACAACATACTCCGATCCACTAGGAAGCTTTAAAACTGGAACGCGACGTTTAGTTAGCTGCAAAATATATTGCAAAGGTAACAAATGGACATTGGCCTTGCGGTCATAGAATTGATAACCCCCTAGAAGGCCCAAGGATGCCAACTGCTCATTCTGTGGCTTGTGCCGTTTCAGGGTATTCTGGCCATCGCAAAAACGATACAGAACCCGCATGGGAACAGGCAATTGAAAACCAAGGCTTTCCTCGATTTTGTTGATTTGCTTTTCATTTGCACCAGGTGCTAAGGTATCAGTAACTTCTGGAAAATGGATTGAGGTCCAGTTTCTAATAGTATCCCAGCATTGCTTGGCTCGTTTCACAATTGATGATGGATACATACCAAATGCAGCATACCATTTTTCATATGTTTCCTAAGATCAAACAAGATTTAAATATGAGAAAGGTAATTCAAGATTTAAATTGCAACTACTGTAAACTTGCAATTGTATGTGAAAAACATTACAAAGTTTCAAATTGGTTCTTTTTTCTGATTTAAAGACACTTTAAACTCTTTCCATTTTAAGTTCCCACTACCATGTTGTTTCAATATCTTTATTTAGGTAGCATTTGTATTCCTTTACCCTAACAGAAAATTATATGTAAATTAATCTGCTATGATGGACTTAAAGCAACACACATGTCAGTTGTCACATATGCCAGATGTTTCTATAAAGACTGCCAATGTACTTGCATAGTTTGGCTAAATGACAGCTTTCAAGTTTGGCTGATGTTTAACCGTGAGGCTTCAAAGATTGGGACAATAAATCCATATGGATGATGGGTTTGTAAATTACCATTTTAAATTGTGATGTTGTAAATTAGTATTTTAGGTAGTAAAGTTGTAAGTCAGTATTTTAAAATGTAAACTACAGAATCTGAATGTAATGACTTACATAGGTGTATAGCATAAGAATATTGAAGATCATAAAGTATAGCATTGTATTACTTCTGTTGTTTTCCTCAATGGAAACTTGTGAGCTTATACTGGAAATCAATTTTGTGTTTCTTAATGTTTCCATTGCTTATTCATTTGTAAGTTCATGAATGGCCTGCTCTTGTTTTCCAACATTTGGTATCAGATTTTGTAGATATGCTTGGGGGCTGTAAATTTATGGATTTGTTAGGAGTTGTTGAAGACAAGTTGACGTGACAATTATCAGCTGATTGTTACCAATGACATTATTCCACATGTACACAGTGAAGACAATCCTAGAAAGGTCTCAAGAAAGTTGAAGACATTGTATATTCAGAAGACAGACTTGGCAAGAGCAATGTTTCAAAAATAACAGTCAAATGAGAGACATCATTGACAAGAGTGTAATGATAATGCAATATATTTCTCTTTTTATTCACATATGTGGTGATTGTAAATTGGTAATAACCAAGTATTATGACTAATAAAATTTTATGTTAGGATGCCAACCTTCAGTGTAGCTTAACAGAAATTGCTAATTTGGCCTCAATGTTTCAAAGCGTATTACATGCTTGTCAATTTACCTCGTTACCCTTTAACTCTCCTCACACACCAATGGTTGAATCCACCAGTACCTTACAACTCTGTGTATCTATTGACTGAGGAACTGCATTTAACTGCATCCTTCAAATGACTCTCATGCCAGCAAGTGTAACAGACAGCTTGGTCTGATACCATATCAGGAGAGATAGTTAAGAGAAATAACATTTTGTTGATGGGAGTGCATTGTCAATGCAATATTCTTTTCCTGTTATTCGTGTATGTGGTGATTATAATAACCAGTTTAGTATTTACAATTACAGAAGTCAATCTCCAGTCATATAATGAAGTTGAAGGAGATATGAAGCTATTTAGTTACGTTATTCAAAAGAATGAGATGGTGTCAACCAATGCTGTTCCAGGGTCATTAAAAGTATTCACAAGAAAAACGCACATGACAACAAAGGCGAACAACATGTAATGTCCCCTATCCCGATTTGCCCTAGAATTCGTCTATTGATCACAAATTGCCACAAATTAGGGTTAGGGTTTCACCTTATTAAATAAATATCTCATGGATTAGAATCATGCATTCACCACATGAACAATATTTCCACACACACACATATCTATTTGCATTAGTATCATGGTATCCATTTATAGATTGATCACAAATGCAACTATTATGAACTAGGAGTAACATGGATGGATCCGCCTGAAGCCATTTGCCAAGCCTAAGAGGTTGTGTACCACAACTCTCCTTGCTAGCGACTTGTACCTGCTTTCTCCACCCATGCCACAACCTCAAAAGACACTTCACCTACTGGAGGAAGCCAACGGAGCTTACAAGTGGTCTAGGCCTACCACCCCTCCATGGCCCATCCCTTTCTTGGTTTGGGCGGACTTGAGTGGGGACCCTAGGCCTCCCACCCCTCCATGGCCCGTCCTTTTCTTGGTCCGGGCGGACTTGAGTGGGGACCTCCACCCATCCATGGCCCATCCTTGCCTTTGAACTAAGCGGATCTTAAGTGGAATTTCCACTCATCCATGGCCCATCCTTGCTTTAGGATTGGGTGGATCTTAAGTGGGGTCTCTAGGCACGCACCACTTTCTCAGGCCCTTCCTCCCGAGCAAGTTTTCAAACACATAGCTTATCTCAAGCATTAAAAATATAATAACATCTATACATATCATATATCAAGATCCATGCCTAAAGTGATAATGCATATTAATACTAGAAAGGCTATGCAGATCTCTTTACTCATTATTTATATATATGTATATATATATAACACAGGCTCAATAAATGCTGCAAGCATCATTATTGCATATTAGTATGTATACATATATATATATATACATATACATATACATATACACACACACATATATATATGTGTGTGTGTGTGTGTGTGTGTGTGTATATATATATAATTATCCTTAACTGTTTTCAATCTTCCCATAATCACTTTATATGAATTATAGATCATGATTAAACAAGACATTATATCCTATGATTATTCCTTCACAATTATTTTAACTTACAGCACAGACAGAATTCTTATGACCAGCAGATATCTTCTTTATATCCTAATCGATCCCTTCTTGTTATTTTTCTCCTCCCTTCATAAAACAACCATTAATTATCCTTACTGCATGGATAATCGCTCTCTTGTAATGACGTGTTCCTTGGTTAATGAATCGTTGCTTGTTTAGTTATAATAAGTTGCCGCTTTTTCCAAATGAAGTCATCGCTGCTTAGGAATTAGGAGTCAATGCATTTTAATGATAATTAGGGATCGGTGCAAGTAGCAAGTGCTTTATGATTATTATTATTTATTTAATTAATTATAGTCATATTCAGATATTGTTAGTCTCTTGTGAATGTTTTCATTATTATAATGATTACAATTAGTAGTATCAATTATTCTATTTTGTATTATAATAATTATTATTATAATATTACATGTGATAATTATAATTATATATTTGGTATTTATTTTATTTATTTATTTGTATTTCACTGTTTTATTTTAGTGTTAAATCTCAGCAACATGACACAAGATGAAATTTCAAATGATAATAAAGTTGCTCAAAGAAAAGTAGATCAATGTAAAGAATGAAGAATGCAAACCAGAATATTTGTGAGTTTAGAAGAATAAAAAGATGAACCTAAACATGCCATTGGAAAAGCAACGACATATGATGTTGCAAGCCCTGGCATCCAGAAAAGGGTTGTCTAATAGAAAAGTGGGAACTTATGGCTCATTAAAGTCTTAATGGAAGAATGTTTGTTAATAAGCTTGTGCTTGTAACATGACAATATTTCAACTATGTAGTGGGATGTGGCTGGATAGGGACTGCAATCCAGGCAGATAATCAGGATGAGTAATATGATCTGCAAATTGTCAGGAAAATTGAAATAAAATAATATTTAATTGGCACCAAGGTCAATCGTTTGTGGTGGTAGTGTGACTTCAGAGGCGATTGTAATAAGGATACACAAGCCTGCACTTTTACTAAATGATTAACCAGGATGGTGGGTTCCAAGTTTGAGCATTAGCATTGTTTATTGTAAACTTAAGGGTACAGAACGTCCTTAGTTACATAGGTGTACATAGTAAAGTGAGTTCAATGATCAAAAGACATTGCATTGTATTATTTATTTGGCTCTCCATACTGAAGAGTCGTGAGATTGTTGAAACCTTTCTTGAATTTGCTGTAACTCTATTGCTTATTGTTTTATGCGTTAATTAATTGCCTTCTCTCATTCCCAATATCAATTAGTATCAGACACAAATGCATGAGAGTCGAAACTAAAGCAAAAATACAACTTAATTTTCTACAAAGACTTGAGTCTGATGAATATAGTTCTAAAAATGAGATGGTTATGTTAAGCATATAACCAAGTTTCCTTCATTATATGTCATGATTAAATCATTTGCAATTGATCTTACTTAGGAGAAGTTCTCATTTGAGCACAATGCAGCAAAAGGACCTTCCCATAATACCTTGAAAAGCATGGAAACCTAAAGGTGAAATCTATAATCAGCATGAAAACACAACTGTAAAACAAATTTTGCTTTCTAAAATATGTGTATGGTTTCTGCTGTAGAAAAACTGCAATAGAATGCATCTCGTCAAATCAAAAGACACACTAATTATAATTTGCTGAAACTACTCTTTATATCATTTATCACCTGACTTACTCGAATATTAGATAAAGTATTTACAATTACTTGTGTGTGCATATATATATATATACAAGTAATTGTAAATAACAAAAATATCAATACAAATAAATTACTAAATTAAATATTATTGTAATTATAATTATCATAAATATTATAAAGGTTGATATCGTTAATCAATAAATAAAACAAATAATAATTAATTACTTACCAAGTACTAATAACCTGAAGCTCCTAAACTACCATCACCTAAACCAACAAATAGCTAAAAGCACCGGTGGGCCAAAATAGCATTAAAGATAACAAAAGACAAATAACAAATAAAACAAAAGTCAGCGCTCATGAGAAGAGGTGACTATTCAAAGACCCACGGTTTGGGAAGGGGCGCAATCTTCCAAATCGTGGGATATTTAATGAAGACTCGTGAACTTCCATCGGGGCAGCAATTTGGGTAAGGAAGACAATACAGAAGAGATCAGGAATATTAAGAACATCAGAAATATTAAGAGCAGATCGATCAGACACAGCCTGGCGTCTTCACTAGGTAATAGTGAAAAATCAGAAAAGTATGGTAATGTATTTCTTTATTATTATTTGGGACCTTTTTATGATAATGTTATTCCTTATAATTAATAATGATTCTATCTATATAGATACAAATATATATATATATATATATATATATATATATATATATATATTATATTCAATTATGCAATAATGATGCTTGCAGCAATTATTAGGCATTATAAATAATTATGATATTTTAAATATGGATAGTAGGGTCTTGTCTGCTTGATCAACACTAACGATATCTTCTAAGTGTGAAGAACAGATCGATTGGGAATGAAGGTAAGAGATCTGCATAGCATTTCTGGTATTAATATGCATTATTACTGTAAGCATGGATCTAGATGTTGTTCTTGAGAAGGCCATAACATGTATGGATACTACTGAATATTATGCCTAAGATAAATCTGAGTGTTTGAATCTATCTGATAACCTGCTCAGGAGGAAGGACCTGAGAAAGTGGTGCCTAGAGACCCCGCTTAAGATCCGCCTATTCCCAATGCAAGGAGGGGCCATGGATGAGTGGAGAGTCCACTTAAGATCCGCCCTGTCCCAAGGCAGGGATAGGCCATGGATGGGTGGAGGTCCCACTCAAGTCTGCCCAGACCAAAGAAGGGAAGGGCCATGGAGGGGTGGTAGGCCTACACCACTATAAGCTCCACTGGCTTCCTCCAATAGGTGAAGTGTTTTCTTAGTACATAATAGTTACATTTGTTATGTATAGTTGCTATTACATTTTTATGGCTAAAGATAAATTGTGTGTTTGAAAACTTGCTCAGGAGGAAGGGCCTAAGAAAGTGGTGCCTAGAGACGCCACTTAAGATCTACCTATTCCCAATGCAACGAAGGGCCATGGATGAGTGGAGAGTCCACTTAAGATCCCTCCTGTCTGAAGGCAGGGATAGGCCATGGATGGGTGGTCCCACTCAAGTCTGCCCGGACCAAAGCAGGGAAGGGCCATGGAGGGGTGGTAGGCCTAGACCACTATAAGCTCCGTTGGCTTCCTCCAGTAGGTGAAGTGTCTTCCAAGGTTAGACATGGTTGGGGAAAGCAAATACAAGTCGTCAACAGGGAGAGTTGTGGTATACAACCTCTTAGGCTTGGCAAATGGCTTCGGGCAGACCCACCATGTTGCTCCTCCTAGTTCACAATAGGTTGCATTATTGATAAATGTGTTACCATGGATTAATGCTAACAAATGTATATAAGCATGTTTAGGAATATTGTTCATGTGGTGAATGCAAGCTTCAATCAAGGATTCTACCAATAAAGAGCTATTCATTTGATAAGATGAAATCCCTAACCCTAGTTTGTGGCAATTTGTGATCAATAGGCAAATTCTAGGGCAAATTAGGATAGGGGACATTATAGCTGCAAGTTGCTTTATTATCTGCACTTTATTTATCATCTCAAAACCATCACAAAACTATTGCAAATTACATTTCAAATACATCAGAAAACAAAGGCAGATTGAGGGTGTATGTTACAGTGGTATCAGAGCAGTGCATCCTACCATCCTGGAGTGTTATCTATGAATGATCAGTTTACAAGTATTGAAGGGTTGATGTAGGATGGATGACAGATATCATATAGACCACAGGTAACCAAACACAAGATACATTTTAAATGATTTTACTAGAGGACAATGTGAGTTGCAGCAAAATATAGCTCAATTATGTGTCTTAATGACCCAACGTTTTGGTGGGAACAATGGACAAGAAAGAAATTATGGAAATAGGGATGATTCAGTTAACAACAAGATTGCAAATCAGAGTAAAAGGACTGTGACAGCCAATTCTAAACCTCTAACAATCAATTTTCCTCCAAGGAATAACCTTCAAATTAATGATGAACTTGCACAACAAGAATTGGAGGATCAAATTTTGCAAGATTGGAGAGATTCAAGAGTGGATTCTCAGAGTGAAATATCTTTCCCTGACTACAAGGATCTCAAGATGAAGTATAGACCACACAGAGGTGGAAGACTTGAAATTCAGGATGACATTCATGGAGTAGATACTCCCATAGGACCTTCCCATGAAGAAGATAATGCCACTATTTATAAGGAATGTGTAACAAAGTTTCAGAACAATTTATTTGAAGGGAAAGGTACCTTGACACATGAGGAATACCGAATATGTGACAAAGCATCAAGATGATCTCTTAGACATGCATGTAGCTACAGTTGTGCATGGAAATCAATACAAAACAGCTGCTTTGAGTTGAAGTTTCGATTTGTTCTATGATCTTTCTGAGACTATTGGGTTTCTTGATGATTCTAGTGGAGTAAACATAAGTGATGATATTGTTGAGCTAACTAATGCATTTTCAGATGTAGAGCATGTTGAAGGTGAGGACATTGAGCTCCAAACCAGCTTATAGTGACAATCTCTTAACACACTCCAATGATGATAACTGTAATGTCCCTTCTCTAGCCAGTGGTTTGGAGAGTTTGGGTTAGCCTATTTCTACGGTCCCCGTAGGCTAAAGAGATTTTTAGGGGACTCTTCGAAGGGAATTCAAGGTCTTCAGCAAACTTGTGTATTCATCTCTGCATATTTAATCCTATGTTCAGTTGGTTGGTTGGCCTTTTGAGGCAGTTCAATGCTTTTCATTGCTACTTGCTATTTATAGCCAGTACTACCAGTTCAGTAGTTTCATGTCTACAGTGGGAAATTGTGCAAAAGGCACTCTTAGGAGTCTATTGCCTAGTTATTGATGAGAGTTAGCCTTTAATTAAGTTATTGAAGTCACAATACTTTAATAATGTTATATTATTAAAGTGACTTTATAACTTAAATGTTATAAAGTAACTTTAATCAATTACTTTATAATATGGCGTTATATGGGGGGTGATAAAGTAACTTTAAGTGAAATGTTATATTTTTGAGTTACTTTATTAAATACTTAAGTGAGAGGCACGAATTTCAAAGTGAAATTGAAATAGTGAATTAAAAACCCAAATGTGGAGCCCATCTTGATGTGTTTCTAGAAAGCCCTAAAAAGCTTAGAAAAAGAAGTTTGGAGCTCATTTTGGTCATTCATGTTTGGACTTGATATTTGGTTTTCTTCTTGTTGGAGGAGCTGGTTCTCTTCTTCTTGGTTTGTGAGGACAAAATCCCTTATAGGTGACATCTTCCACGTTGGTGAGAGACCCAATTTGGAAGATTTCCTAGTGGTTTCATACAAAAATCACAGTTGTGCTTAATAGTGGAGATTTATATTTCAGTTTTGGCAGAGGTTATTGCATATCAATCTTGTGGAGGCCAATTGAAGGAAAGATTTGTGAGATTGTTTGCTGTTTGAGTTATCTTTAGCTGATCGTACCATCCTTGCAGTTGGTTGTACCATTCTAGGTGTGGCGTTGGGTTTTTGGAGCTTCCAACTGAGTTTTATCCTTATTTGTTTGGCTTGAGGGTGGCGCCTAGGGCTCCTATTGCATTGTATTCCAATTTCATCAGCAACGGAGATCATTTCTACTTGTGGCATCCTATTTTTGGAGGTTCCAGCTTGCTGGTTGTAACTACAGCACCTTGTCAAAGACTCCAACTTTTTTATGTGTATGTTGGATTTAAATATGTTTTGATATTTTATGAACTGGGTCACCTTTGTAATTGAGAAAAAACCTATCTTCTGATCGGAATATAAATCTGGAATTTTATGCTCATTGTAATTCCAAAAATTGTAATTTCCTGAGTTGTTTTCATTGCTACAAGTTACTTTATTATCTGCACTTTATTTATCATCTCAAAACCATCACAAACCTATGGCAAATTACATTTCAAACACATCAGAAAACAGAAAAAACAGAAGGCAGATTGAGGGTGTATACCCCCCTCGAAGAGGATTAAGAGGTTGCCCCCTCGAAGTGGCATATTATAATCAAGTATTTGCAGCATATTTCAGATTATATTATTATTGTGTATTTTGTTTCATAACACTACCATCTAGGGTAGAGGTAGGATAGATGGGTCGCGTCCCATCCCATAGATATATGTATAGGAGAAAATATGAATAGCAGAGTAAGAAGGCGTATAAATGAGATTATATGTAAAACAAGTATAGGTATGAAAGAATATATGTAAGAAAAGGAGAGGAGATATACATAGTATAGAGGAAAATATATGATAAATGTGTATATGAGGTAAAAGGAGATAAGAAGGTATGAATGTACTCCATTGATATAAATAATATAATGATACCAAAAATTTATCTATATTGAGTTATCTCACATTCTGTTTCATATAGTTAATTAGCCAATCTTTTGTCCAGATCAAACCATTACTCCCTTTATATTGCTGAGTTCAGGGTATGAACTACAACACTCAGAAAGTACTTGGGGCTCAAAACTCCGGTCTGTGTTTCCCCAGTTTTCTTGCTAATAGTCATCCCCAAAAAAGGCCTAAAGGCCTCCCGTCTCCTGCTGTTCCCATCCTGGAAACACCATGCAACATAAGGACTTTTATGCCCATGAATTCCTTTCTCATCTCCTTCTTCTTCTTCTTCTATACCAAATTTCCTACCTAGTGCATGAACTGCAATGACCAACCCTTTGGTGCTATTAATGACCATTCTGCATTTAATTTGTCTTAGACCTTGACATGTATTTTAAATGATACTTGGAAGCATCTGCATTTTATATTTCCTATTTCAAGTCAGTAAATTATCATGATTCTTTTGGGATATAATACTAAGTATGTATTTGATTTGGATAAAGATTAGATGCTTAGAAATATTAAAGGTTGATTGATTCTTTTGATGACGTGAAGTTATTTTATGCTCCAGGTATATATCACCATGTGTATTTGATGGGAAATTAACTGTACAGATCAC
Source organism: Sequoia sempervirens (assembly GCA_007258455.2). NCBI lineage: Eukaryota > Viridiplantae > Streptophyta > Pinopsida > Cupressales > Cupressaceae > Sequoia > Sequoia sempervirens. The sequence goes on from VDFB02323675.1 coordinate 26,021, forward strand.
AGGTTGAGTCATACCAGATTTGAGAGGGTAATCCATGTGTTGAACCACACAATTCTCTTTAAACATTAAAGGGAAACCTTTAACCTTGTGAAAACCCCATAAAACAAGCACCGTTAAGACCCAGCTATAGGGTGGTTAGAGTCTTGTTTTCCCTTGCACATTATGGTTAGAGTTTTGTCTTGAGGAGTGTTAACTCTAGTTAGGACATGCATGGAAAAAATTGAGGGCTTTTTTGTTTTGTTTGGAGGAAGATT
>VDFB02323676.1:0-35652 GCA_007258455.2 Sequoia sempervirens
TCGATAAGATTTTGAATTTTGTGAATTTTTTTATTTTTTTTTATAGATTTTTTTGGAATGTTTCAATTTTTATGATTTTGATGATGTCAATTCATCATTCGAAAATGATGATGTGAAGAAAATGACCTGAAAAGATGTAAGATGAAAAATTGATGACTATTATGATGGTTATCTTGATTAAGAAAAGTGATTAAATAAACTTATTTATTTAATCGAAGAAAGAATGAACAATATAAATAAATTATTTAGATTTATTTATACATAGATCGAATTAGAAATTTAATTAAATATTAAAAATATTTAATTAATTACCGACTATTGTGATGTGACCATTTTTAGGTGTATACACTATTTTTTATATGGATCTTAATAAAATTGACTTGTGTTCTTTTAAGCATCTATGCAGTAGCAGATAGGTGGTGTGAGTGAATGGTAAGGAGATTGATGAAGGATAAGGAATTAACAAACTCTCTGGATGTATTGAATGCCATGTGTTTATTTTGTAGGAGACAAATGACATCCACAAACACATTAAATCTATGCAAAGTTGGAGAAATTGGCTTGGGAGATGAAGGCAATTGGGTATTTTCTTGATGCAAGACACTTAGTCATGTGGAAAAAGAGTGAAAAAAATTATTTCTCTACAACCATAGTGAAAATATGTCAATTTATTTTGGTTTTCTTAACATGCCTATTGCAACAATTATTAGTCTTGTTAAGAACCTTTGAATATGTGTTAATTGTCACAATGAAATGAAATTTATCTCCAAGACTATTGCAATTCCTACTTTTAACGATTAGTTTAGTTGATTTCATGAAGAGGAAATGAAATCAATTGCATAGACATTTTGCCATAGATCAATCAAAGGCCTTGTAATTCATGAGGATTAATTTCATTAATGAAGTTATTTTGAAAAGCTTTACTTATGATAAACCTTAATATATGGGTTCCTAAGTTGGTTTGATTATCCTAGAATGCTTATGAACATTCTCCAATAAAGTTTCCACTTATTTATGCCTTGCAACACCATTTCTAGTTTAAGATAAAATCAAAGAACTCCTTTATTGATGTTTGTCCTTTTGAGCCTTTATCTTAACATATTATTTTTAATGAAAGGACCCTATTGTGCTTCTAATTCTTTTTTAGTTTGATTTTGTTACCTATAGAGTCCTTCATTGATATTTGATCAAAGATTTATATTTTTTTCCCTATAGTTTTTATGTGATATCTTTGTCTTGCCCCTTTCTAGGTGATGTTGGGGCCTATATTAGTGAGTGCAAATTTATCCAAGTTGAGTGCTTCCTTTCCTAATATGACAATGTTTTGGCCACCATCTATAACCAATCCAAGAATTCATTCAGTAGACCCCCTTATTAAAAATATTCTTGTTGTAGTGTTTTGTCTTTCAATATACTCCTCACATGCCTAAATATCTGAAACTATAGAAATTTCTAAGTGCTAGGGGTGATTATGTCTATTTGTAGCTTTTATTAGGTTTGTTGGTTTCCTCTTGCTAATATTTTTTCCCTCCATTTCTTGAAACCTAGCGTTTCCATTTCTTATTGAGACCTTTGGCTACTTCTCATTACCTAGGTACTTTATCATGGCTTTACCCACCCTTGCACTCCCTACTTTGTCTTTGCCTTTGGCCTTAGGATTTTAGGTCTCCATATAATGATGTACTTAAGCTATAAGACTAATCAATGAACCTCAATTATTCTCCACCTACAATTTTCCATGTTTCCTCTTCTTTTGCATTGAGCATTCACCATCCTTAATTCCTAATATGAAGATTTACTTTTCCTTTAAGTCTCAAAATCATGGGATTTTAGTATTTTCCCTACTCATTTCCCTCAACCCGCTTCCCATCTCCCTTCCTCCTTGTGGAACCCATACTTGTAGGATTACTCAGACCATCATATCCAAAAGGTAAAATGTATGTGGCAAAACTAATCTCTAAAGCTTGAAAGGCTTCCACCCTATTTCCCTCACTCTTTTTTCCTTCTAGCATTTGACACACCACATTAATGATCCTTAATCTATTTCTCTTGAGTCATATAGTTTTGGACTTCAATATTTTCCTTGATCAAAAAGTACATCTAGCACTCTATATGCCTAATCCTTGTTCCCTTTCCTTTATCCTTTTGTCCATATTATTTAGTGATATCATAATTTCCCTCACCTTGATCCAACTTCTTCTTCCATCAATATTGAATATCCCTTTCCTTCATCCTCACTCTTCCTTGCATATTTTACTTTCAAACTCCTAACATTCTTTATACAACCTTCCCTAAAAGTAAGCTTGCGGAAACCTAAACCCTAGTTAACAAAATTGCTCAATGCAACCTAGATTTCTTTAGATTTTACCAACCAATTAAAACCCACCACAAGATAATCCCTTAATGACCAAGCCAATGCCATATGTGGATATGAATATTTTCCTATGTCACCTGGTCACTTTCTTGGACTAATCACAACATGACACACATTTTACATGCACTTAACCATCCAAAGCAAGTGGGAAGGTGCATTTGATGTGATTAAATTTTACAACATCCTTATCCAAGCAATGATTTACTCGTGAATTCCTTTCTAAAAATTAAAAGAGTGACAGATCAAAAGGCCTATGTATCTAAGTAACCTATATGCCTAGCCAAGCAATCTCTACCCATATCCAAGCAACCTCTATTCCTTTTCACACCCCTCACATTATAAATAGCTTTAGAGTTAGCCTTAGTTAGATAGGAAATATACCCTCAATTATTAGAGATTATCTTGCAAGGACCACCTTCACTAATGATCTATATATCTACCAATAAAATTTCCCAAATTTCCTTAGTCCTATGCAATGATCCAGCCCTTGAAAAAGGATTTTATACTAAGGCATGATGGTATGTAAGATTTTGGAATAAACTCGTAATTTTTATATCATCAACGCCTTGGATCATACTCCATGATCCATCATCGATGATCAGCAATTGTTTCCTTTCATCCATTATTATAATGGTACCTTGTTTATTTACTTTTCAATAATTTTTAATTCTTATTTATTTATTTATTTTCGTTTGTCCTTTAATTTCTTACATTTATATTTGTTTTGTTTCTTCCTTATCTTTCTCATTATCCTTTGCATATATAATTCAGATATATACTTAGGTTTTGTTGTTTCTTATATATATTTATATTTATGTTATGTTTTTTGGGGAGCGTGCCTCTCAACCTTCCCAAACCCCTCTTCCCTCTCCTTTATATCCAAGTCTGCTTGCTCTCTTTCATTCTCTCTCTACTGCTGATCATCCTGATGATGGATCATGGAGTATGATCCAAACGTTATATTGCCTCTCTATCACGATCATCTTGATGATGGATCATGGAGTATGATCCAAAACGCTGATGATATAAAATTACACATAGTTTATTCCAAAAATCTTGCATACCAACATCATGGACTGTGAAACAAAATGTTATTAACTAAGGCATGATGTCCATATAAATGAATTTCTAAAAATTCTAAACAGTAGTTGGATATATTCCTATTAAATTGGAAAATAAAAAGAGCAGCCTAATGGAGACTAGTGATGAAAACCCATAAGTGCATTAGAAGGCAAGTCCTCTAAAATTAACCTAGTAGAATACAAAATAAGAGATCATTGTAGGTATTGAAAAAAAAAATGTGGTAATATTGTTTGTCTTGTAGTACCTCTTGATAAATTAAGGTATTAAAAATAAAGGAGTTAAGGATGGATAAATTAAATCAATTAAATATTTATGAAAAAAATTGATAATAAGAGAGTAAAATAATCTATTGGTGAGATCAAGATACATTTTGAAGAGAATTTAATTATCATGATAGAAAAGAAGAAGGAAGAATGTTGAAACAATCCTAGGATTGAGACAAAAGATAATGGACAAGAGAAGCATCAAGAAAGTGTATCAAGAGAGATGCACTTGAAATAGAGTGGTTTATAACCTAAATTATATCTATATAGAAAAATATAACTAAAATGATAACGAAATTGAAATAATATAAGAAAACAATGAGGTTAGAGAAGTTTAACCCTATTTGTTGGGGTACTATAGATGTGGTTGCTATTGGCTAGAAGAGAAAATAAATAATTGATGAAATAAACCTACGTTAATTGGTGAAGAAGAGGAGAGAATATTTAGCAATAGAGTAAAATCTAGTCACAAAAAAAGTAGAGTTTTACAAGGAAACTTTGGAGATGATACAAAGAGTAATTCCTAGGTTGAGGAAGAAAACAACTCAAAGAAAATTAAAGATAAATCAATTAATAAATGATGTGTTATCAACCAACGCATTCCCCAAGCTAAAGAGACACTATGAGGAGATGAACCTCATGGAATAAGAGTCACATCTCATGCTATCAAAATGAAGATGAATTTCTAAAGATTCCATTAAGTAGTGAATCCTTAATTGGGTTAGAAAAAGCAATATCAAGAGGAAATTGTGCGTGAGATTTACATGGCAGATATTATGATGTTTCTTAGATGCTCAATTGCCAAGAGATAATGGTAGATAAAGAACTTTGGTCAAGTAGAAAATGAGTGAAACTAGGTAAAGAATCCATGATAGCAAGAGATAAAGAGATCCAAGAGTAGATAATAGATTAAGAGAAAGGATAATCCAAATATGGATGCACATAAAATTAAGCTCCCTATTTTTGGTAAATACACCAAGGATGCTAGTGAACATCTCTTTACCTTGAAATTTCATTGGAGTGGGGTTGGCATTTCAGATGATGACTAAACCCAATTATACAATTTTGTGGAGAACCTCAATGATGAGGCACTAATATGGTGCAATAAAGAATGCCTTAAGTATGATAAAACATGGAAAGAATTGAGTGAATTATTTATGGAAACTTTCCACTCACCTAATGTATGAACAAAAAATAAATAAAATATGGAAGATGATAAAAACTAAGGAGGAATCAATAAAATATCAAGAATAGTGATTTAAAAGTGTGGTTAGAAAGCTAGAAGAAAAGTTGACATAAAATAAATGAATTGAGTGTTTTATTTTAGGTTTAACCTCTCACATTGTAGAAGAAGTAGATGAGAAAATTTCCTCTTCATATAACGATGTAATAGAATTGATCAATAGAATATACTCCTAATCAAATATATAGGATAATGATTTAATGAGAAAGTGAAATTGATAATTTCAAATTAGAGTTAGAAAATTATGTAATGTTGGAGTAATAAATTATAATGAAAGGTGAGACGGTTGACACTTCTCCCCCACCTAGAAGAAGTAAATTTTGGTTTAAAAATTATAGTAGGGAGGAACATCTAAGAAATGAATACATGTTTGATAATCAAAGGCATGAAGAGGGCTTCCACACTAAGAGGGGAACTTGATGAATTCCATAGAATGATAGTACATATATATTATCAAGTATAAAGTGGGACAAACATGAGAAAAATAGGTGTCAAATGTTAATTCATGAAGAAGATTAATATGAAACAATTGTTCATGGATTGGTCCTAGGGAAACATTTTTGGATTTGGGTATGGAGAGAGCATATGGTTTAGCTATAATAGCATTCAATGTTTGTTTGGCACATGGATAGTGGGAACTTCAATTGAGAAAAAGTATAAGACCACCTAACAATATACACTATATGGTACCACAAATTCAAGATATAGGTTGCTCCATGATTTATCATAATAGCTATTGAAAATGAGGTGGTAGGGGAGGCTACAACAACAAAAATAATATAGGTACTAGAGAAAGAGGAAGGACCAAAAGGCCAAAATGTTATAACTATGGTAAACTCTAGGACATTAGGGTGATGAGTGTAGAAAAAAAAAAAGGAGGAAAATCCACATGTGATTTTTGTGGTGGTTAATTACATGATATTTATATTTGTCCCAAATGTAATAGTTATATAAGAATGTGTTGGCACCATGTCTAGAAAATGAATAATTGTCTAGTTCAAATGTAACCTATGATGCTAAAGTAGTAATGAATAAGTAAAGTAGAGGAGCAAGTGTTAGAAAATGTAAGAAATCAAATGTAAAAAAAAAGTGTAGAATTGGAGAATCCCCATTGACAAAAGAGAAATTGGAAAACTAATACAAAGGAAAAAAAGGAAAAGGCCATGTAGAAACGTAAGAAAAAGAGAAAAATAACTTTAGTAATCACTAGTGTTGGATTAGCAGAAGGATATCTTAGGAGAATTTATGAACATGAAGATGAAAAAAAATAGGTAAAGGGAATATGATTTGGTGATAAGGTAGTCCAAAGAGCTAATTAAGAAAATAAAAAGGAGAGGATAATAGTTAGGCATGTTTCATAGCAAAATAGGTCTATATATAGTAAAAAGATTTGGAAAGTTTGGTAGAATAAGAAAAGGTTGGGGTTCAAGGGTTGAATAGGATGAAATTGGCTGAGGTTATTGGAAAGAATGTCATGAAAGATAGAATTGGGATTTTTTTCTAGCTTTATCCAATTAGAGTTAGCTTGTGAATGAAGGGAGATTGTAAGTTCAAATGACGAAGAGGAGAAATGTATATTCAGTTAGTTTAGTTAATTATTAGGGTTGGATTAAGGAGAAAAATATAAGTTATTAGTGTTATTCTTTTTATAATTACCGGTTTCTAGAGAAGATAATAGGGCTATTTACAAGTAGAGGCATAAAGGTAAAAGAGGAGATGGCCTTAAACTGATTGTCACCTATGTATAATCCTAGAAGGTGGTGTAACGTGTTATAAAAGTTGGATATTTATGCAAGATATTTTGATTTCAAAGGTTTGGGAACATATTCTTAATAACTTCCCTCTTGATATTAAATTTAAGAAGTTATAGGAGATCTATGAAATAGTGCATTAATAATAGAGGATAAAATTCACCACCTTCTCATTTGTGCCTCGATTAGAAATAAAAGAGGTTGAAAAAGAACCTAAAAGGATAAAAGTAGAATTTATTTTTTGAAGAATAAGAAGACACAATGGATGTCCAATTGTTGTATAGGTCATGTTTTTTACAATAGGAATGCCTACACAAGAAAAATATATATACACAACAATCCAACAAAAATAAATGAATTATTTTAAAAGTAATGTTAGAGTAAACATGGAGTCCTCATATGATGCACTACAAATCATCAAGAATTTTTTTGAAGAATTCATAAACATATTTAAGAAAAAAGAGAAGAGATAGTACACATGAAATAAATAATAAGGATATATGTCTTAGAAAAGATAGTTAATGATCTCTTATAAATAGTAGAGACAAACTAGTAGAAAATATACAGTTATCTAAATAGAGAGTAAATACTCTCTTGTCAAAAGATATAGAAGTCAATAAGAGTGTCGGTAATGAAAAATAGAAGCTACAAAGAAGGCATAGAACACCTTATTAAAAAATAGATATAATAAATAAGAATAATTTAGGTCAAGTATAATATCTATTTTATGATATGGGATATATAGTTTGGATGAATTGGTGAAATATTTACATGATGAAATTGCACAATGAGAATAGGAAACAAATTTATGTCAAATAGAGTAAGAAAAATACCACTCATATAGAAGAAATGAGAATACAATAAAGATGGATTGAGAAAGAAACACAAATATTTCTAAAGATGGAACTATTTAACAAAATGAATAAAGGAGACTACCAACATATTAATGATACACCACATGGTAGGAGGTTGGATAAAAAATAGGAAGTAAAGGCTTAAAAAATAAAATAAAAAGAGTGGACAAATTTATTAGTCTTATATAATATAAAATTTTGGAACTTATGAGAAAATTTGAGTTTATTGTCCAACAGAAGTAATTAGAACCTCCCAACTACAACACTTTTTGCATTTACACCATAATATCAATAAGTGAATTTAATATAAATCTCTCTATCCAACAATTTTAAATATGATATATCATACATATATAACAATGTTAGGGAAAAACTACTAAATTAATGAATCCCTAGAGAAAACACTAGTAAATATTGAAGAATATCTACTACAAATATCTATAGAATGCTCCCTACCTAAACAAAATAGTTGAAATAGGTTATTACAAGTGTTATTGTATAATTTTAGACTTGGAAGCTACACAAAGATAAATTGAATTAAGAATTCTAAGATGAACAAGAAAAAGATAATTAGAGGAGGTTAGACTAAAATGTGTACCACTATCCTAAACTTAAATAATAATGTGAAAAATATGAAACATATATATATATATATATAAAATCTCATATCAATACAATCTTTGAATTTTTACATAAACAAATTATAATTTTAAATAGTATAAGATTAGTCTCATACAATAAATTACATTACATAAGAATTATATAAAACTATAATAATAGAAATTGAAAATATCCATAATCAATTACACTAAGTATATGAGAAATAAGCAATTTCTATCAAAACAATTGACAAAAATAAGGATTATACTCAACATGCATCATTTTTTTAAATAGATAGCTACATGCTAAATAATAGATTCTACCAGGGTGGTTGCAGCTACATCTGACAAAAAAATTATTTCCTCTATGCTGTGATGGATGTCCATACCCCGTTCCAAAGCTCCCATTTTAGCATAGGCAGGGAGGATGTTGGCAAAGATTGCGGAGTTTTGATTTACACTTGCCAATTAAATTTGATTGAAAGTCTGTAAATCCTTTTCAACAAACACATTTTGTCCATATCCTGCAAGCATAGCATTTCACGAGACCAGATTTCTTTGTGGTATCTTGTCAAACAATTGACGTGCCTTGTCCATGATTCCAGAGTTTGCATACATGTCTACCAGAGCATATTGAATAGTCCCTAGTCTGTTATGATTTAATGGTCGTCCATACTTATTTCCAAAGCTGCCATTTTGCACAAATCACGAGTGACAAATGAAAACTAATCACATGGGAAACCTGGTTTTGAATGTGCTGAAATAGTGAGACTGTGCAAGAACAATTTGAATGCTAACGGTGAATGGGAGAAATAGAAATGACAATCAGCAAGTGGGACAGGTAATTGGGCCCCACACTAGCCACCTAAGTGTGGTCAATGCTTAGAGTGTGTTGGTTAAGCCCAGCTCTCCCAGAGTTATCTCACAAGTCCCTCAACATGAAGGCATCATGAATCCGCCTATGGGAGTACGAGCAAGATGGAGGCCAAGGCCTCGATCTCCATCCATTAAAATTGCAGTGATTACAAATGATCTTAGGAAACTAATCCCTTTGTTGATGTGGAAATCTAAGCCAAGCTCAGACCCTCCAAACAGATTGAACACCTACAACAATAAGCAAAATAGGCTGAAATATTGCACAATAGACTGAAATGGCCAACTTTTGTGCAAAATACAATTATCTATCCAATGGGAAGATTGGTAGAGAGTAGATTATCCCTTTGCTAAAAAAAATGATCTTTTTACTTTTCGTAAAATAGGCATAGAGGTCAAAAAAGTGAAAAAAAAAATAATAATCAAAATTAATGAAACGAGAGGTATTTTTTCATTTCTCAAGCCTCTTGAACACTATTGCTCTATTTGTTTGGTTCTACAATGCTCTATTGATAGGGCTATGTGTGGTATTCTCCTTCATCTAGGAAGGAGCATGCTCTCATGGCTCTAATACAATGTTGGAGAATGCCAAGATCAAGAAGAGCATGAAACAACTTTCATAAGTGAATAGAATTTGCACAATAGTATATCTATCAAATATGAAATGAAGAGTATTATATAATGATCAAGCCTTGCATATATAGGCAAGGATGAGGAGGTAGGAAGGTAGGGATGAACTACTAACCACCCCTCTATAGGTGGGACACTTGTGAGCTCACTTGACAAGTGAGTAAGGAAGTGTCAATAGGAATCTCAAGTCATGAGAACACATGTCGCAATGCTATGAAGTGAGACAAAAGCAAAAAAACCTAAGTAAACTTAAACTAGGTGTGAATAGGTCAATCCTAGACAGGTGATTATCTAACTAGGTGGATAAAGACACTATTTACACTAACATATCACACATGGGATATACACATTTATTACCACCATCAACATAAAAATATGTATTTTGAGACACCTCACATGAAGAACTAAATTCTTCAAATTCTCTTTGTAGACATGCAAAATTGGAAACATGCATTTAATTAATTCATATTCATCCATTCATCAAATATTAAATCAAGTTTATTTGATTAATCTCTGAAGTCCTCCATTTAAATTAAATAAATTCATCTTTAAAACTAACATCATCCCCTTTAACTAAATAAATCAAAAATATTTATTTAACTAAGTCTAAATCATTTTTCATCTCCTTTTAATTTATTTTAATCCATAAATCTAAGTCAAAAAGTCAAATCACCTAACCTCCTCTTATTTAATCAAATCATGATTAAATCTAATCTTAATCCATGTCACATCCTCTAGCTTTTCCCACTTGCACAAATAAATCAATTAATTCATTTATTAAATCTTCATTTTCTCTCAACAAGGCATTAAAGTGGAATATTCCTCCATTTCAAATCTCCCTCCAAGTGGGATGAGTCCTTCCAACAAGGCATTTATTTCACCTTACAAGTCCTTTTGCTTTGAGCCAAGTGGCCATTACTCCATTTGACTCTCCCTCCACCTTGTCATTTCAACATTTTCAAATTTCAAATTTATACATTTATGGGCACATTCATCAAAATGTGCACATCCTTGGCCCATTCACATGGTGACAAGTGGCTTCTTCCTATTGGTTGGGTTTTTATCCCACATTCATCCCTTTTGCCTCTTCTCTCATCAAATTCTTCTATAAATGGAGAGGTTATCCTTCATTTTGATCATCCACAACTTCATGCAAAGTTACTCTCTTCACATTGAGAGCTAATTTTGTCCATTGTCATAGCATTACATCTTCAAAGCAGTTTCATCATTTAGCTTATCAAAAGGGGTTGGGAAAGGGCTAATTTCCACATCAAAGTAGCACCAATCCCCCTATGAGATGATGTTTGAGTAGTTTAGGAATAGATTTCATGCTTATCTTGCTTGTAATTTCATGTTTGTTTGATAATGTTATTGTTTCCTTTACATTTTCTCAACAATTTCATGGGGAGGGCTATTATCTCATATGTTCAATATTGATTGATTTATTCATATTTTTCAATCTTTGATAAATGTAGATTTTGGTCTTCACATTTTGACGCCCACCGTGGGGCAAAAATATAGTCTTTATTTCTGTTCACATCTGTTTATTGTTTTCGTTGGTTTAAAACCTTCTTTCTGCTTCTTTTTTCTTCCTCCTTTATTGTTGCAGCGTGGTCTTTTTTTTTGATTTTGTATATGACTTCAAATGAGATATTATCTTATTATGTTGAGAACTAAACAATATGAAATCAAGAAGTCAGAGTTCCACATATTAGTGCACCATGTAGCGGGGATTAGTATAACTTGTATTGCTTAATATTTTCAATAGTTCTCATCTCTACAAGAAATTCATGGTTATCCTGTTCAAGCCCATTGTTTAGCTTTTTTATGGCTACATTCCCATCTTCTGGAAGAAAATCTTTGTAGACAGTGCCATCTTCGATAATGTTGTCTTGTTGAAGTTATTAGTTGTTGAGAGGATATCTTCTGGGCTAAGGTGCAATAGAAGCCATTCAATTATTGCAACTCCGATGCTAGGTGGTTCCTTAATCTTTTATTTGAAATTGTATAATCAATGGGTTCAAATATAGTTGATAGCTTTTTTTCTCTAAATGTTCTCTTTGGCATACTCATGGTTGTAAATCACTTTTTGTTTGTCAGAGATAGCTTTGGGAGGATTTTCTTATTTCAATTTCAAGCTCTAACGCCTATATCCAACAAAAAATTTGTATGTTTTTGCAATTTGATGGATGCTTGTACCCTTCTACAAAGCTTGGTTCTTAGCACAGGGAGGTCGTGGTCAAAGAGCAATGGAAATTAGTTTTACACCTGCCAAGTACATTTTCTTAAAAGCATTTCTAATGCCCTTCTAATAGATCCATTATTCAGCGCATATCGTGCAAATCCTTGCATTACTTAAAAGCACATTTTTTAAGAGGATTTTTTATCAGAATAATAACATGCTTTGTTTATGATTCTCTTATTAATATATTTGCTCTTATCAGCAATATCGCTTTCTTCCGCATTAAATATGGTTGTTCTCATTTTAATTTCCCAAGGCAAAATTACGTTCTAATTTCTTTGTCAAACTATGCCTTGAGCTCTGGGTACTCTACAAAGTACTTATTGGCAATCATGGTCATAATTTTCTTCTTCAGTTCCTAAATCTTGGCAATTTCTTTGTCTAGCCTCTCTAACTCTTGCAATGATTTTTGTTCTACTTCTTTAGCCTCCTTGTGCAAGGCATCAAATTTTGGCTTGTACTATGGAGTGACTTTATCCACATATTTGGGGATTTCAATACTATCATAAACTTGTTTGTACATGTCAACTATACTTGAACCTAGCCCCTTTCTGTAGTATTCCCAGTCAATTTTTTGTGGTCCCTAATTAAAATTTGTGTCAAGAGTGCACTTAACATATTCATAAGTGTTACGAAGGTTGTTGAACTCCTTGTGTGTGGCATCAGTCACAAGAAGCCATGTCAATGCCATTCGAACCTTCAAATCCAATGGTCGTAATAGTGCTTGAATGAAACCAGATGGAAATAAAAAAAGAAGTCCACTATTGATATGGGTAAAATAGACATGTTTTAAAATCTGGGTGACTAGGTTCATCTCGTTTGAACTTAAGTTTTTCTATTTTTAAAACAAAAAAATTAATTTCTCTTAACCATCAACAGTAGATGCTCTAAACGTTTAATGCTTTGGACCCGTTCATTTTCTCTCACGAAGCTTAATAACTTGCAAAGAGTAAGGAAAGAGAATATTTGTTTGTATGGCCAATAAAATCTATGTGCTTAAATCGCAAATATTAGACTTATTATTGTGTTAATGTTGACTTTGGTTTGCATTCCTGTTATGATGATGGTAATAAGATTATCGTATATTAAGTTGCTATTTTGTTTTGTTAGGCATAAGGGCTATCACTATTGACCTCCTTGCCCTACATAATACTAAAGACTTCCACAGTTTTACACGGAATATCTTAGCCTATGGCTTGCAGAGTTTATGAGATCAGGAGGGCACAATTTCTGGAGGATCTTAGAGTCTTCATGCATGATTTAAAGTCCAACCACTTTCTAGCTATCATACGTTCTTGCCATAAAAGCAACTCATTTCACCCCTTCGCCAAATCTTGAAAGATCCTAAAACCTTCGTGCATGATAGCTATCAATGGCTTTGAATTTAATTAGCTTTCGATGGGATTGACCCGTACTAATCTCTTCTCTGTGAGCAAACTTTGAATTTTAAGTTTGATTGATCTCTTCAATGTAATAGGTCATACTTGTATCTTAAAGTATGGTTTTTCAATACTAGAATCATCATTTTATTTATTATAAAAACTTTGCATGACAAGTTTGCATATAGAATCAATGATGATCTTTTTCACACAGGAATCAAGTCCAAGCAAAGCTTTGTTGTAAATTGAAATTAGGCATTACCTGTCAAATCCAAAGGGGAGTTGTAGATCTTTATTTATCATAAGATCATTTTCTTGTCTTGACAAGTTTTAAAAAAATTATTGGTTTGAAGCTATAGTTATTATGAGGTTATCATTGATTCCTTGAAAATCATAATTCTTATTAGTGATAACTTTGTATTGTTTGATGGAATAGGAAAATGGAGGAAGGATTTTCGTTTGCACGAAGAACTCACAACATTGGAGCATAAAAAGCAATCTTTGGAAGAATCTAGGAGATAAAGAGAATTGAGCATTAAATTTGGAGTTGATAAAGTTTTTTTAAATGCTTTAAAGGGCTTCCATTCTATGCTTTAGTTTTCTATTTTAGATCAACTCACATATTTTTGGGCTCTTAAAAAGAACATTTCAATTTTTGCTATAAGGAACTTAAAAAGAACTTTAGGAAAAACTTACTAGAGTTGGTTTTTGGATTTAACAATTGAACAAGGCAACTTTCATATCTCATTTTGGTGTTTTAAAACGAATCAAATTCATTGCTCTGTGGACTTAAAATGAACAAGTGTTTCTTTGTTTTGTAATTGCTTAATCAAAGTAATACCATCAAAAGGGCATATGCACTTCTCTTGTGCCTCACGACAATCTTGAGAATCAAAAGGCCTTTTGGTGATCTTAAGTTGGGTAAAGTAATTACCTCCACATTTCATTTTGGGATTAAAATTGAATAAAACATTTTGTGAGTGTGAGTGGAACATGTTGTATGTGTTCTCCCTTTGTTTCTAAACGAAGGTTGATCGAACTAAGAATATGTTTGCTTGCTTTTTTTTATCTTAGAGGGCCTACCTTGTGGGAAAAAGTACTCACCCAAGGGAACGACCCAACCGGCAACACACTAAATCCAATTGTATTTCCAGCCAGTATATAAGAGTGGGTACTGGAATAAAGGCAAGTATCACGTGGTTGGTCCTGATGAGAAGGGAAACAATGGTCTCTCACCGCATGGGTCAATCTCCACGAATGGAAAGTCCAAATTAAAACCCTTGTGTAGAAAGGCCAAAATCCCTATCTATTTGTTGGTGCAAGAATGGTTGTTCTGAAGTTTCCCCACACTTTTACGGATTTTAGTAGAGATGGAAAGTATTCCATGGGAGATTCAATGGTACTGATGCTTGGCTACCCTAAAAGAAGTGTTGAGCCATGGAGGGGAGCCAGTGGGGTCAAGCATCTAACCATCTGCTGAAAGTAAGCATAACTAGACTTGTCCAAGTGGGGACTCAACAAATATTGTCTAAAATATCCATAGGGTTGTACATGTTCTTGAAATAAAAATGCATTGCTTGATTGAAAACAATGGAAAACAAACATTAAACATGAGCATCAAATCTCAAACCCTTTAGGAGAAGCAAATATCCTTAAAAAAATTCACATGCTATTACTTGCCCTTGGGATTTGTATCCTTAGAGGCTTCTAAGAATTTGGATTTCATCTCAATTTGCTCCTACTAAAGTCGACATTAGGGAACCTTTTCCTTGGTTTCCTTGATTTCCACATAATACACCTTGTGGGATGAGAAGTTAGGACATTGGACATCTAGTTTCAAAATCTAATCAAGAGTGTTTTTTGTGGTAAAGCAAAGCCATTAAGAAAAGTTAAGAAAAAATTGGAACCTACACATGTGTTTGACATCTTTTGGGTCATATTGTTTTCATTCATACATTGGTCTTTTGGTTTTGAACTACTCTTAGAGAAAAGCATGTTCTTCACTATCTTGGTCTTGTAAACAAGGTTCTCCTTAGGTTCATTTAGATCAAATCAAACACTTCATCCATCCCAAACATTTATCATTTTCATCCCACAAAAAAATTTATAGCTTTGAAAACATCATTTCAAACTTGGGTAAATCATCCTTAAACCAAATCAAAATCATTTGTTTAGTTAGGTGTGTGTTGATGAATCCTTCCTCACACACTTAATTAAATCAGCACACCTTTGAACGAGTTCATGCTAAGATAACATCTAACATCTTAGGGTTTACAAGTTCATTTATCCAAATCACACCAATCAAAATAAAATCCTAAATGTCTAGCATTGATCCAAAGTTCCTAAAAGTTCAACACCCATATCATTCACCCATCTCATCCTTCATCTCATCATTGGTCTTAAACACCTTAGGGGTCACTTTTGCAACAAGGTCAAAACACAAGAAGAACATGGAATATAAACTTGATCCATACATCATGAGCGTTCTAAACCAACCAAACTATCAAAGTCTTACAATGCCAATTGATTATCAACACTCACATTTATACAATCTGTACATGGGATCATTATTTCCTACAAACCTCGATGGTACAACAAATGTGATTATGCCTAGTCAAAATTTTGGAACACCTTTCCTTATGATATATTTAAATCTAAGACCAATCCTACCAATCTATCAACCAAACACCCAATGCATGAGTCTTCCACAAAACATCATCATCCCACCAAATCCATACATGCCAAGTACAAGTTTTCCAAACATGAACATTTCAAATCCACACTTGGTAAACTTTGGGATAGATATGTTTGCGAATCACATAGATGTTGTTCAAAGTCCAAACAAGATGTTAACGACTCCATGTATTAATCCAATTCAAGGTAGCACCATGCAAAATCAAAGTTACCTAAATCAAGGCAATGTGATTCCCAACCACAACAATGTTCAATTTCAACCTATCATGCCAAATCTAAGCATCATCCCAAATCAGAACATTGTCCAAAATCAATTTTTCCAAGATCCCATACAAACATTGCAAGTATGCATTCCAAACTTGCTTGAACAAAAACCAAATCAGCTATATCAAGGGTGTCCAAATCAAAATCAGGATCAAATTTCATTAGATCAACTTGCTTCACTTACCAAGATAGTCGACTCATTGCACCAAGATCAATCACCACATCTCCAAAATCAACCACCACAAGGTCAATTCAAAGTGCAAATCTCACAAGGGAACAAACGAAAATACACACCACTTGGGAGACCAATCGAATCGGTCCTGCAACAATTGGTACAAGTAAATCTCATCAATCTCCCCATCTATGGGAACTATCAAGAGCCCCTAGTTAAACCAACAGGGTATAACGAGGAGTACCATTGTGATTTTCACAAAACAAAGGACCGCATAGCATCAAGTTGTATTCGACTCAAAAATCTCATCCAAGACCTCATTGATCAAAAGATAGTCACTATTGGGGATAACAATGAAGATTCAACCACTGGTGATAGCATTGACAATCTCCCTTCCACAATTTTGGAAAAAATGATCAAGATATATCCATCAAAGAGTAACATTGAAGATGTTTTTATCTCACCCAAAGGTAAAATCAACATATATCAAGAGTCACTTTTCAATCATGATCAAAATCCACCCAACAATGATCCAATTCAAGAAATGTTGAAACATCACTTATGGTTGCAGACATTGACAATCTCTCTGCCACAATTGTTGAAAACAATGTTCAAGATCTCTCCATTAATGAGCACATTGAATATTTTTCTACCCCATTTGATGATCAACTCTGCATACATCAAGGCACTTTTAGTGATCTATTTCAAGTGTTAGAATTATTTGATCCCATTGACATAATCTCGATCCGTTGACCAATGATCATATTGAAAATATCTCTACATCACATTATGAGTTAGAGGACATATCTCAATAATCTATCCCAAAGCATGATCAACATCTTTCACCAATGTCTAGCAGTGGTCCTTTCTAAGACATGTTGACCCCCTTTGACCCCATGGTTACAAATACTAAAGGAATCCTCAACTGACTTGAATAAAGTCCACTCAAAGATCAGAGGATATTGAACCACTTATCATGACTATTATTGATGTCCAAAGAACCCTTTAGTAATAAATCCATCCTTTGAAACTAACCCATGTCAAGAACTTGATCCAAAGCATGTCACAAGCAATCCCAAAATTAATCAGATCAAAATTCGTATCTCCAAGATACTACAATGATCCTATGGATACTCTCCTATCTATACAAGATGATCATATCCACATAGCACTTCTCCTCCATCTACCCATGAGATGTTTTTTTTTTGGATGGACATAGATGATCTTCATTCAATACAGATCCTTGCTCTGATATTATTACACAAAAGAGTGGGTTATTGATTTTGCAATCTGACTAGGTATGTATGAATTGAGATATACATTTAAATTTGAGGACATCATGTATGAAGATATCGACATTATCCTCGAAACAAGTCAAGCGGAGCAAGGTATTCCAAAGCTAGCGGTAGCAAATTGAAATCGTCATCTGTGAGGTCATTTATTAGAGCATGCTTCTTGAAACCAGACATCTCAAAACAAGAGTAGAATCCAAAGAAAAAAGGTGCTACTACCACAATACTGGGGGCAGCTTCGTCTCAAGCAAACATCAACATAGGGAGCACGAAGAATCCTTATGATGAAATTGATGCTAATACTACAACCAGCCACGTCATGAATCTTCATCCACCCATCACCCCATCCACGAATTGGGACCAACGTCAAAAGGAAGATTTGAATCAAAGAAAAAAGAACGTTATCAAAGAAAAAGAAGTTAAGAAGCATATTGGACAAATCAAATGAAATGAGATTTTGAAAGAATACAAAGAAAAGATTATCCCTATCAAACTCCATTAGTCAAAGAAACTATGAGGAAAATAAAAGGTCAAAGTATCCATCAAAGATGTCACAAAGGAAAAATCAAGCTTCTGAAGCAACATACAAAGTATATCAATGATTGGTCCTAATTCCGCTTTACTTTTGTATCCACCCATCATTGCTCATCTTCCCAAGTTTTGAGGTAAAAGAGTTCCAAACTATCAACCAATCCATCTTTATTCCTAAACACACTCCATCGATGCCTCCACGCATTATATCCAATTCTCAAATTGACCATGTATTGGAAATGACCCTTCATCATAAGGATTCAGAAGCCATTCTATCGCGATGTGCGCACAAAGACAAAGTTAACCCTAGTATCAACAAAGCAGATCGAGAATCCCAAAAGTTACATTCAAGTGCACATATCTTGGCAAAGAAACTTCTTCAAGCGGGGTATCAATGGAACATTATGACATAAGCATCTACATCAAAACCACAAGGTGATTCAACATGAGCTTAAAATCTTTCGAGAAAAGTCCAAAAATATAAAATATAAAAATCCAAAAAAAGGATTGAAAATAGTAAATAAAAAATTGTCCTCTAGTGAAAACGCGCCAGGTGAAAACTTTGGACAAATACCATGATGAAAACCTAACAAACAAGCGTCGTAGAATCGAGCATCTCGTGAGCCGCCAGTGTCCATCCCATCCATAATCAATCCAGCATTCCATCCATCTTATCCATAATCAATCCATTCATCCATAAACCATTGATCCAATCCATTTTCATCCATCTACATTCATAGTCCAATCTATCTTGATCTTGATGAACTTTGGTGCATACTTTACCCTACTTATGTTAAACATTTACATGGGTCATTTCACTAATCTATCCTACCCAACATTATCTAAGCCATGAAGCATCAAATGAGCTTTCTTTATCCAAACACCTTATCTTATCAAAAGATAATCCATATCCCTCCATCCATACACATATCCAAGCATCCATCCATGACATTCCAAACATTGCTAAACACTAGGGGCAGATATTTACATATTGCTTTGGGAATAAATCTTGATCATATCCTCCAACTTATGTGGTGATCCAAACATTGGCAAGCGTGAAATCAAATTGGTCAAAGCATTTTTAATCTGGATCAATCACTAGCCCATGGCATATATTTTGATGAGAAGACATTCCTTATCAATCTTCATCTTCCATCGAACATCAATCCAAACAATCACTATCAGTTGCATCTAATTTGCACTTCAAACGTCACATCAAATCATCCAAAAGATCTTTTAGTCCAAACCAAGCTTCATCAATCTTGATCAAATCAAAATCAATCAATCCATCGTCATCTCGGGGATATCCTTCCCGATGCTTGTGTTGTAACACTATCCTTGCAATTGTTATTGTATCCTCAACAATATCATCATCATCGATCATGATCAATCAAATCTAATCAATCCATCATCATCTGGGGATATCCTTCCTAGTACTTGTGTTTCTTAACACTATCCTTGCATTGTTGTGTATCCTCAACAATGTTATCATAATCAATCCTGATCAATCAAATCCAATCAATCTATCATCATCTTGGGATATCCTTCACAGTCCTTGTGTTGCTCAAACACTATCCTTACATTGTTGTGCATCCTCAACAATATTATCATCATCAATCCAATCAATCAACCTTAGCTTGGTTTTCAACAAAATCACAAAACAAAGCACTAATATAGTCACACATATCCATATCCAAATTGTCAAAATCATGCAAAAATTCAAAAACATAAAAAAACTGTGAAAATCCAAAAACATCCAAATCATATCAAATCCAAAACACTCACAAAAGAAAACACAAAAAACATAGTAATCGAACTACGTCATCTACGATAAACGTAGGAAAGGCGATCTTTGATCAATACACGAACACAAAAACACAAAACATTCAAAAACACAAAATCCAAAAACATTCATAAAACCCAAAAACAACCTCAAAACATTTAAAAAAAAACTCCAAAAACATTCAAAAAACCCTAAAAAATCATCTATCTCATTTCGCTTCACCCACAATAATCAATCATTCATAATAAAACAATCATCACCTTCATCCTTTGGCAATACAAACAAAACAAAAAAAACCACAACAATCAGCGAAAAAAAACTTCAAATGCAAAATCAAAATTGAAACAACAAACTTTTAAATGCAAAATCAAACTCTTGATCATTCACAAACATGTCAATCAACCTTATATCAACAACCTTTCAAAACAACCTATCAACTTACCACCATCCACTAACATGTCCTAGGATGCATCCTTCCTACAATGGGCATTATATTTTGGCAAAACACTTTGGATAAACAAAACAACATGTTGCCATCCACTAAGATTTCGTAAGATGTATCCTTCCTACAATGGGCATTATCTATTGGCAATCGTTTCAGTTCTTATCCTTAACAAAACAAATCCCTTTGGCTAGAGATATGAAGAATATTGACTTGTTTGTGTGCTTGATTTTTTCTTTTGATTTATCTTATTGCACTCATTCCAATGACCTCTCAATGATGTCTAATCAAAAAGATTTAGAGAGAAAGGAATGGGGCAATGATCATTATCTTTTTGTTTGTTATGCTTGTTGGACATTCTTGTAATATAACTTAGAGAATACTTGCTTTGTTAGGTGCATCCTAGCAAGGTTTTCGTATGTCAAGTGCGAACAAGAAAACTCCTATATCTGTACGTCGAGTCAAAGTCCATCACACTAGGTGCAATGCCATCCTAGTTCTTTATACCTTGATGCATCATGCCTATGTGTGTTATCAAACATAACATAAGTAGCCCTTTTAAAGTCCCAATTCCTGATAAGCAAATCATCCATCTCTCATCATCATCTTTAATAAAGTTGGCTTGTTGAATCCTCTTGTCATCGTCTCATTTCTTCTTTTTCCACGCTAACATCATACCATGGTAGTTAATCATCATCAGCAATGCATCCATCTTGTATCCACGAACCATCAACATACTGCACATCATATCATATCATATCATATTGATTATCATCATAATATAGATCTGTTAGTCTAAGCATCTCATAAAACCATACATTTGTATAAAACATCCATTGCATAATCATATAGGCATCATCACATCATATCATTATTTAAGTTGTTTAGGATAATATAGATTGGTTATTCTAAGCATCTTAAAACCATCTCATTTACATCATCATCACAACCATCCACACATCCATCTTGAACCTCTTTATCACGAGATCGACCCTCAAATCAATTTTTTTCGCTCGATCTCTTGAGGTGGCAATGTACAAGTATACTTCTTTCCACTGGGGCATCCGAAAAAATCATTTTTTTTTTAAATTTAACTGCGGCAAGTTTATTCTTTGAACCAACGCAACAAGTACATTGCTTCAAAGAGGGGGAAAATGTAGACATGCAAAATTGGCATCATGCATTTAATTTATTCATATTCATCCATTCATCAAATAAATCAATTTTATTTGATTAATCTCTAAAGTCCTCCTTTTAAATTAAATAAATTCATCTTTAACACTAACATCATCCCCCTTAGCTAAATAAATCAAAAATATTTATTTAACTAAATCTAAATCATTTTCCATCTCCTTTTGATTTATTTTAATCCATAAATCTAAGTCAAAAATCAAATCACCTAACCTCCTCTTATTTAATCAAATCATGATTAAATCTAATCTTAATCCATGTCACATCCTCTAGCTTTTCCCACTTGCACAAATAAATCAATTAATTCATTTATTAAATCTTCATTTTCTCTCAACAAGGCATTAAAGTGGAATATTCCTCCATTTCAAATCTCCTCAAGTGGGATGAGTCCTTCCAACAAGGCATTTATTTCACCTTACAAGTCCTTTTGCTTTGAGCCAAGTGGCCATTACTCCATTTGACTCTCCCTCCACCTTGTCATTTCAACATTTTCAAATTTCAAATTTATACATTTATGGGCACATTCATCAAAATGTGCACATCCTTGGCCCATTCACATGGTGACAAGTGGCTTCTTCCTATTGGTTGGGTTTTTATCCCACATTCATCCCTTTTGCCTCTTCTCTCATCAAATTCTTCTATAAATGGAGAGGTTATCCTTCATTTTGATCATCCACAACTTCATGCAAAGTTACTCTCTTCACATTGAGAGCTAATTTTGTCCATTGTCATAGCATTGCATCTTCAAATAATTTTCATCATTTAGCTTATCAAAAGGGGTTGGGAAAGGGATACTTTCCACATTAAAGTAGCACCAATCCCCCTATGAGGTGATGTTTGAGTAGTTTAGGAATACATTTCATGCTTATCTTGCTTGTAATTTCATGTTAGTTTGATAATGTTATTGTTTCCTTTATATTTTCTCAACAATCTCATGGAGAGGGCTATTATCTCATATGTTCAATATTGACTAATTTATTCATATTTGTCAATCTTTGATCAATGTATATTTTGGTCTTCACACTCTTTATTTTAAATTCATTTGGGTAGTCAGTTATGTTATATATGCTACTAAAATAAGGCCTACAACACATATATTCATAAGTCATAGCAACAACACTATCTGGTGATATTATTGAAGCACACTCTACATGAGGAAAATAACAAGTCTTAAACCAAATAAACAAGTTTTCATATGCATCCACATGATCACCATATTCATAGTATTCAAGGGCAAGGTATTCAAACTAAAAAATCATTGACTACGTTAGAATTTATTCCAACAATCTCATCACTAAGTGTAACCATGTATATGGTACTCTCATGTAAACAAATATCAGTAGCTTCATTAACAATGATGAGGATAAAGGAGGGAAATACAAAAAATATAAACTAGTTTACATAAACATGTACACACACCACATAATCAATTCAATGTATTGATTCACTTGATTTCTCAATCATACACACATCTTCTTCTTTATCCAAACTTTGCATTTCTAATGGTTGGGGCATAACTAATAATGCCTCATAATTCATTTTTTCTCCATTTGGAACTTCTTGTTTGTGAGTTGTCAACACCTCCTTCTTCACTACCCACTCTTGCACTATATCCTTCTTTATCTCTAGCGCCTTCATGAGAACATTGTTGTTATTGATCTTATCTTTCTACCATCATGATTTATTACATATGACCATAAAAATACTATTTGATCTTGCAACATTATCATTGTTTAGTAAGAACATATTCAAATCTAAATTAACACACATTTATTACTTGCATTACTGTTGCATTTGTATAGGATATCATGTCTTCACATGGTATCTTTGAATGTAGGGATAGTTGGATACATTCCTTAGGGTGTTCTATGTTGTGAGCTGGCAACTCATACTATTCTACATTAGTATTATGCACATCTTGGAAACCTAAATTAGTTTCATCATAATCACTATACTTATCTTCTCCATCCATGGAGTCGTATCTTGATGCATCACACTAATCACCCTCTTATTCATAATATTGAAAATAACATTCCACATAAGCAAGATATTCCTCTCTACTCATCGAAAGGGCATTTGGATTCTTGAGGGTGAAATGTTGAGCTTCCCACAAACTAATGTTTGTAGGAATTTGTTGATGTTCTTGTTGAAGGTGACATACCACTTTATCATGTTCAACTTATTCTTAGCATGACACCTTGAGAGGAAGAGGATATTGGAAAATGTCGTATGTTTCTTGATCTAGATAACTTGTGACAAAATTTTGTACATCATATTGAATGTCCCTATTCATTCTACAAATTATAAGCACATGGTCCCTTTTTAAGTGAGCCTCCTATTGCCAAAAAATTTCCATTTGTCTTTGTTTCTCCACTCTAAACTAATCTAGTAATTAATCCAGTTCATCATTACAATAATATGATGTGATGGGGGAAGCTAAAGAATCATAAACAAAATATGTAGTACAACATGTATACATGTCCCTTCTACCAACAATAATATCATTTCTTTCTTTATAATCAAACCTACGAATTCATCTACGTGTTTTAATTATGTTGTTGATTGAATCTTCAAAAGTATACATGTGTTTATTTCTAAAATAAATGCATGAATTATTTCTAATTGTAGAATTAACTTGTAAGGTTTTTGAGGTATATTTGAGTAATTTACCATTATTTAGAGCTCCCCAAGATGGATGTCTTTGTACATTAGTTGAACCTACATTTTCTCTTTGTTGGTACTTGGCCTATCTTCTCCTTTTCTTCTCAAAGTCCACTGATCTACTTGTTCATTTAGACATTAAATGAAATAGTTGCCACTCTTCACTTAAAAGACAAAATATTTTTCAGTAGCTAAAAATCTAAATACTAGACAATAAAATTTCCTATTTTAAGTTATAGATGTTCTCAAGATGAGAACCAAGATTTTATCTCCCAGATAATGGTGCCAATTTATTGGCATAAGTTGATGGGCTACCAACTTACCTAAACTGAATTCCACTAACTAAAACTCATAATCAATTTGTAGAGGTTTACAAAATATGCATTGGCTTCCCAATTCATCGATAACTATTAATTTTAAAATATCCCCAACAACAATGCCAATTTTTTGGTGATCTTTAGAACTCTAACTCCCAAATCCCTAAGGTTGGTTAGTCTTCCAAATGTTAAGGGTGTCAAAACAAAGAATAATACCATAAATTTAGGACCAATTATTGAGGTGGGTAAGGCCTCCTTCACTTTTGGTTCTACAAGACCGGGGGGATTTTTCTAAGGTGCTAAATTAAAAGATATTACAAGGATTAAAAAATTACCTTACTACAAACCATACCCATTACACATGTATCCCTATACTAGTGTCACAATATACTTATGTGTTGGGTTAAATATTAAAGGTTATGCACCTTTATCTAATAAAACATATTACCATGCAAAGTGTTTTTAAAAATGGCTATAACAACCCCTATTTCTATTATACACTTCTATGTGGAAGCTAGAAGGACAACATAACTGAAAGAAATTGATTGTGACTGAATTATTTCAATATGTTGGGTTGATGAGAAATGGAGTTAATAGCGCACCAATGCTAATTACAATAGGGCAACAAAGTCATGATATCATTCAAAAAATGCAACAAATGAAACCTTGGTGTGATACCTTGATGAAGGTTTCACTGAAGACAATACCTCGTACAATACACAGGTAAACTAGGTTTTACACGTGCATTTAAAGAAAATATATGGTTTATAGAATATTAGATGATTATACTTAGTGAAACATGGAAAATGGGGTTAAGGGTTCAAACACATAGGGTTTTATACTAAATTTTGAATATGTAGTAATAGAAAAAGTATCCCTTTTCCTTACTTAATTCAAAATAATTAACAATAAATGAGTCTAATGTTGCCTTTGATTTAGTGTTGTAATGTGTTTTACACGTTCGCATTAAATCTAGGGCATTTTTTAACAAAATGGACTTGATGATGCCTTATTTAGGGTGTTGTAAAGTGTATCTTTACACTTTCATACTAATCCAAGGCTTTATTAATTAGAGCTTAATTGGCCCTTTAAATTCAAATCCAAGCCTAATTAATTGCATTTTCTGAGGGATAAATCCCAACACTCATTAATAATGTTTCACAACACTTAATTTGGAAAGGTTTGAGTCCTAGGCTAGTGACTTAGGACCCATTCGCCACCTGGTGATGGGTCCATCCTAGGTCTTAGGACCCCCTTTTTACATATTATTTCATATCCCTAAAGCAAGGTCCTAGTTAAGTATGCTAGGACCCATTCACCCTATGGCGAATGGGTCCTCCTTAACTTAGGACACCCCTTCTTGAATATATTCTTAGCAGGATTTTAGTGATTTCAAATCCTAGATCTGATGTCAGCTTGTGTTATTTGAATTTCAAGATTAAATCTTAAGTTAAGTATAAATATGAGGTTATTTTACATAGTTTCATCCTATATCTTCATAAGCAATCAAGAGTACTTTCACAAGAGCATTCAAGAGCATTCAAGGGAAGATTGTTAGATTTTTATTGTAGCAATCAAGGATCTCTTTCATCATGTCAAATTCATGCATGTTGTTGAGCTAATGTGATGTTGTAGCATTGGTGATCAAGTTCAAGTCTTCAAAGCCATTATCTTATGTCAAGTTCATTATTAGGATCTACATACATTGAGGCCACTTCATGCTAAGTTTCAGATTTACAATCCAAGATTCAATTTAGGATTGTTGAGTTGTTTCATATTGTTGTTCCTTCATCTTTTCTTTTATGCATTTTTTCAATTCAAGGTTTAATTACCTAAATGGGGTTTGACCAATGCAAACCCCTATTCCCTAACAAACAACAATTTTTCTTCTTCGTTGATGTGTGATTGCAGTTTTTAGATTGAAGATCAAGTGGAGAATAAAAGTTGGAAAAATTATCAAGATTGTAAAGTTGCAAAAGTTGTCATCTTTATTGCAAGATCACGAAAAGTGCTTTACAAAATTTATTTCCAAATTTTGGTAGTTGAACACATGGGAGCTAGGAGTGTAGACATTGAAGAACAAAACCCAAAAATCACTATTCCAGAACCCTAATAGGGACCCATTCGCCACTGGGCGAATGAGTCCTTAGTGAAGCCCGAAACAACACTTTTTCAGCAAGGTACACATCATTTTAGCATCTTAAAACCTTCCTTATTGCTGTTATAACAGTTAGGATTGATTTTTTATTGTTATTTATGCATTTTTCCTCTCATGATTAGTGAAAAAATTATCCAAAATTAGGTTCCTCCATTTGGGGTGAACCTCTTTTTCTTTGTTTCATTTTGGTGAACTCGACTTCTTAACCATTGCAATCTTTTGATTTTGGAAGTCTCTCTTTTCATCCTAGGTTAGATAATTGCATTCATTTGTATTGGATTAGATCTCATTTAGGGTATCTTATTTTGCATTCAAGTTTGCATCTCATATAGGGTTTTAGGATTGCATTGTTTGCATTCTTTAAATCTAAAAAAATACAAAAAAAAAAGTCATTTTACATATCATCTTGCATCACATAAACTTGCATTTGAAAAGAAAAACAAAATAGCATACAAACTAGGTCTTGTAATTCATCATTTTGTCACATTTTCATCTTGCATTTCACACTGCATTTACAAAAATCTGAAACATAAACTTATTGTAGCAAACCTGAATCTAAAAAATATTAGAAAAGGCTTAAAATTTTGTAAAAATCAGTTCTAAAACCCTAATCTAGGACTCATTATCTCTAGAGTGAATGAGTCCCTAATCAAACCTAAATCTGTATTTATGGAATTTCAACAATCCTATTTTGTGCTTATGTTTGTTGTTGTTACATCTGTATTTCAATTTACTAAATTTCTATTTCATTCATTTTATTAGATCTAACATTTCATTTTTACTTTATTGCATAGTGTAATTAGTAAATTGCCTTATTTAGAATCTAAAAATTGCATTCATACTAGGTCATTGTATTGCCTCCCTCCATTTTGGGTTGTACACTAAGTTTGTAAAACTTGTATGAGCTTTACAACTTGGTGTCCTATTAGCAATACTATTGTTAGACATAGTTTGAGGCCCATGTCATCCCACGATATACCATTCATTGTGGATCTTTGGTTTTCTAGCTCTTTTCCTAATAGTGTTGAGAATTAACCCCCTATCAATCATAATATGCATACTTCATTTCCCATGACTACCATGCCTTCAACCAATGTGCTTAATTTTAACAACACCATCCCTGCCATTACTATCTCTACTCAAGCTTTGGGTGTACCCAAATTCAAGGTAGAACTTTGAATCCTCCTTCTACTATACCCATTTCCATTCCTACATACACTAGTACTCAACCTACAACAATTCAACCTACTAGTAGTGTGAACACTTCCTTAGGCATTTCCACAAGGAATCCTTCTAGCTTTGTGCATTCACATACAATATCTCCTCAACCATCCTCCCTCACAAACTTACAATTCACTTGCCCTTTGCAAGCGTACACCACTCCACACTACTCCCCTCCACCTTACAATAACAATGATTGAATCCTTAACACACTTATGTAAACCATGTCATCCCTTCAATTAAGTTGTAGCCCTAAATCAAAATAACAATGGTCAACTTTCACAATACATCAAAACCAATCCACTATCCCTGGAAATATTGAGAGCACAAATTCCACAAGGTATAGAAGTTCCCCAATTCGAGAGATATGGTGGGAAAGGAGATCCTATTAGCCATGTTTCCCTTTTTCTAGCCCTATGTAGTGATTTCATCTTTAAAGATAAGCTCTTGGCTAAAATATTCCCTATATCCTTGAATGATACTGCTTTACAGTGGTTCTCTTCCTTACCGAATAATTCAATTGATCCATTCAATGAACTTTTTGATTCCTTCTACAACCACTTCCACATTCACATGGGTCCCAAGATGACCCTAGCTAATTTAATGACATGCAAACAAAAGGATGGTGAGAAAGTGACTGATTTCGTAACAAGATACCAAACACTTTATTCACAAGTAAACATTAAGATTCTTGATGCTAACCTTCAACAAATGTTTATTGCCAACTTACAAAACAAACTCCATGTAGACATGGAAAATATACCGAAACACTTGATCCTAATTACTAACATTATTTCAACCTAAATCATCTTCTTAGCTTGTCATCACTCTCCATCCCTTAAATAAATAATCATTTATTTGATTAAGTCATTCTCTCCCATTAATTAAATTAATCAATCTGATTTAATTAACCCTATGTCTCTATTTAATTAAATAATTCATTTTATTTGATTAAATCTCTAAAGTCATCTTATTAAATTAAATAAATTAAACCTTCTTTGATTTAATCTAACATCATCCCCTTTAGTTAAATAAATCAAAATATTTATTTAACTAAGTCTAAATCATTTTCCTCTCAACTTTGATTTATTTAAATCCTAAAATCTAAGGCAAAATTGTCAAATCACCTAGCATCATCTTAATTATCAAATCTTGATTAATGCTATCTCTAATATAGTCCCATCCTCTAGCTTTTACCACTTGCACATGAAAATACATTTAATTGATTTATTAAATCCCTATTTTCTTTCAACATGGCATCTTTAGAGGAATATTCTTCCAAATTTGAAAATCTCTCCAAGTGGGTTTTTTCCTTCCAACAAAGCATTTAACCCTCTTTCATGTCCTTGTGCATTGAGCCAAGTGGCATTTAATTCATTCTTTGCTCCCTCCAACATGTCATTTCATGAATTTGAAAATCCACCTAATATCATTTATTGTGCACATTCATCAAAATGTGCTCAAGCTTCCTCCATTCACATCTTGATAAGTGGCGTTTTCCCATTGGATGTTGAATGATCCCACATTGCTCCATTTTGATCATTCCTTCATCTTTCCTTTCTATAAATGGAAGGATTTATTTGTATTTTGGATCCACAATCATCCATAATTTAGAGAAAAGTTACTCTCTTCACATTGAGAGCTAATTTTATCCATTTCTTATCAAGTGTTCATCATTTTCATTATTTAATAGCTAGGTTATGCCAAAGTTTCATCAAGGAGCTTCAATCATCCACAAATCTTCATCAAGCTTGCATAGGAGTTGGGAAAGGTCCAATTTCCACATCAAATTGGCACCAATTCCCCCATGGGGTTGAGAGTTTGCATCTTAAAATAGGATTTCATTGATTTCTTAGTTCATTTTCCTCATTTTCTTTCCTATTTGAGCATTGCAAATGAATTTCATGGGGAATCTTGATTCTTACTTGCATTTGATCTAATACTATTTTTGTTTCTTATGTTTATGCAGGTACAAGATTGGGGTTCTACACTCCAAAACAAACTTGAGATGTTGAGATTCCCATTCTTTACAGAGTTATCTACATCCCTTCATGATTATTAGATTACAACTTGTGGTTGTGATGTGAAAAATCCCCCTAGTTGTCCTAAAAAATATGAATCCGAAAATAAAAATAATTACCAACCTTTCAAGAAGCAAAAAAGGGGCTTTTTACAACTAAAATCCCTCCAACCAAGTCAACAAACTAATAACCAAGTGGCTGCTATAAAAATGACAAATCCTTTTTCCTTTAGGGATAGGAATAGAAATTTTTCTCCTTTACCTGATACCCTTCACAATAATATGTTACAACTTATTGAAAATAATGTGATTTCCTTACCTCTTCTTAAAGAGCATGATCCTAATCTACCATTGCTCATAGGCTTTTGATGAAACTCTTATTGCCATTATCACCAACAAAATGGACATGGTACAAGATATTGTAAGCATCTTAAACATCTTGTGCAAGACCTTATTGATTCTAATCATCTACAAATTGGAGATGTGAATGATCAAGGAAATAATTTTGTAGCTCCTCCTAACCAAAATTTACAAATATTTACAAATCCCATGCCGAAACATACTATTTCATTTGTCAAAGCTAGTGAAACAAAGAATGATGTGATGAATGTTGGCACGAATAATGAAAACATAAAAGATGAAAATATTGATGAATTGGTAGCATTTATCAAAGCTAAACCTCATAAGGTCTCAATAAAAATTCCTCTTTATATTTCTTTTTAACAAAATGAAATACTTAAACATGCACCCGATGGTCCTCTTTACATAGTTGAAAGAATCAATCTTAACAAGCCCACTAGTGGGATATTATCTATCCCGCCTATGGAGAGAATGTGATCACTAAAGAATTTCTATATGTGCATGAACCTTATCAAGATACATATGAAAAACCAAAAGCATGGATCAAGAAACATAATGGTTTTGCTTGTCCTATGACTGGCTCAAAAGATCTCTGGTGCAGGAGCACCTAAACCTTAGTGATAAAATTGAAGTCTTAAAGGTTGTTCATTTGGTCATCTAGTTGATTCAAGGTTAGAATAGGGGTGTTTTAAGTTTATTTATCCTAAATAAGTTCAATCAAGACCATTTGTTATGTATTTGAGATATATTGTGTTATAGATGTCGAGTTTAGGAAAAATTGCAAAATGTAATGTTGTCATGTCAAGACAAGTTGTCAAATTGCAATTTTGAGCACAATTAAGGGTCTTAGTATTTGAAGGTTGGTTATAGCCATTGGTAAGTTGTATCTTGAAGGAAAAATGTATTTAAAGGCCTTTAAGGCTTGAACCAAAGGTTGGTTGGAGAACATTGTGAAGATTTCTCATCAAAGAAACTCCATTTTACTATTATTTTTATGTTTTTTTAAAACTTTACTCTCTATACAGACCCGTACATGTGTGGAAAGATCTGAAGGCTTCCATGATTTGAAGGTATATGATTCTAATCTTATTTAGAGATTTATTTGAGTTCCTAATTTAGTGTTTGAGTTGAGTTTTCTCCATTTTGCTTAGTTTGCCCTGTTACACAGTCATAAGGGTTTGAAAGGTAAAACATAACGTATTAATCAATCCACCTATTGTTTGATACTATGGCTCAGTGGATTGACTTGTAACATGTTATAATAGATGTTTAAATGCATTTGGGATCAAGGAGATTCAATTGAATGGTGTTGGTATGATGCTCTAATGTTGGGCAGGGCTTTTTCCCTTGTGAAAATGAGGAACCATGATAGGGTTTTGAAAAATTAATGAAAGAACTAGTCTTTTGAAGGTTTGGTGAGTTTGTGTAGGTGATTTGGAAGGTGTTTGAAGTATTTTTTTGATTGGGTAAGCCCAGGAGGTTTGATTTCCTATAAACCCTATGCCTTTGCATGGTAAAGTGAGGGTTTCTTAGAACAGTGTTATAAAGGCCTTAAATGGGAAAACTAATCTTGAAATCTGTGGTTTTATCATCATAGTGGGTTTAATCTTGTGTCTTCCTGAGGGAACTTTTCATTAGATTTATTTTAGCCCTAGCCTATTGAACCTATAAGACCTCGAGAAGACTTCTTTTTAAAATCCTATAAAAAGTTCAAGGCAAAGCATATAGCAAAATTATCCCTGCCTCAACCCTCCATTGAACAACCTATCCTTGACGAAGCAATGATTGAACCAAAACTACTTTCGACCATCCAAATGAAACCTATGACAAAACCTCCTACCATTTCCTACAAGAGACCACGAGATAACCAAAACAATCCTGTTGTGCCTCCTAAGATTAAACAAGTTTACAAAGCTAAAGAAAATGGTTGAAAAATATCCTATGGTTCCTTTTGTTCCTCCCCTAAAGGAAGAGAAGAAACCTATGATTGATAAACCCACTCCTACACAAATACAACTTGAAAATGGATTGAAATGAAATAAAAATGCTAGAGAGTGTAGGTGTAGACATCATGCTATTACTCATATGTTACAAAATCAAGAAGAAAATAGTAACATAGAAAATTAAAATCTGAACCTACCTGAAGCAATGTATGATGACTCTATACCCTTGTCACGACATAAACAAGAAACTTCAAGAGAAATTTTCATTTGACCTCATATTGTGATTAATCTAGATGATGATATTGATTACAAAGATTGATGAGCAAGTGCATAAAAAATTGAATACATTGTTTTCCTCTTCTATGAGCTTAAATGAAAAATTTCCTAATAAGAGTGTTGAACTTGGTGCTTCCCCTAGTTGGACACTTGTCGTTGTCCCTTTGGTTAGTTTTCTGCCTTCCATTTATACCGACCAAGATTGGGATGCAAATGACCTACTATAGGTTGACTCACATGTTCCTTACTAGTCTTTTGCTTTGTCTTTCATGTTTATTTATGTGATTTCATATGCGTAATGTGATCCCCCATGATGTTTCATTTGATGTATCTCTCTCTTTATTTTTTTGAATTCCTCTATATGTATCTACATTCTTCTCTATGTTGTAATTTTTTTATCTTTTTCATTTGTCTTTTGTTTTCCTTTTGGGGATGACACAAGGCATCAAGACATTTAGGTCTCTTCCATGTTGACCCAAAAGTTTATCCTTTATCCTTCCTTTGTCTTGTGTTTTTTTTTTGGGGATTACGCAAGGTGTCTAGACATTTAGGTCTCTTCCATGTTGACTCGAAGGATTTTTCTTTATTTTTGATATCTTTGTGTAGTTATTCTAGTTCTATGAGTATTTAGGGAATGATGACAGTTCCACGCTCTATGAAAATATTGTAGCAAAGGCATACTGGCCTTGAATCCATAGATCCCTTATATATTCTTGGGGGAAACACCTCCCTCCTTGTTCATGACGTAGCTTTATTTCAGAAACATATGAATTGTCATAGGTTTTTCTGAGGAAAGCTCTCATTTCTAAGGAGAAAACATTGACTACTTTAAAGCAGTTGCTCATAGCAATGGTGTTAGCAACCACTTTAAATTGGGGGCATACATTGATGAAATATTTTAACATTTTTCATATTTCATGGTGTGATTTTCTTTCTTGTGAAGTTTCCTTTTCTTGGTGGTTTCATTGTGTTTGATGTCCTCCAAGAGTGTGATATGTCTAAGTGTACAACTTTCCCTTAGTGGCGTGATGCAAAACAAGGTATCCCATAAGTGTTAATCTAATATTCTTGACTTGTCCTCTCTTGGAGACATTAGGCATGATGTTCCCTAAGAACAAGACATTACAAGAAGCAAAATCCCTTTGTGCAAAAACCTATAGAAAAAACATTCAAAAGCATTTAGCATTGTGGTGCCTTATTGAAGTTTTTTAGGAGGATAACTTCAATATGGTATGGGAGGCTAATATGATTCTCTCATTTGCCACCTCTTTTAGGATACTCACCTAGTCGACGGCTTGAGGTTCCACTACCCCAAAGTGAGTGCGCATGTGTGTTGTTTGCATAGTAGACATCGGTTCTACTTGTAAATATTTTTGGACAAACAACCTAGACCTGTTCCACATCGTGTTGGACAAACTATCAAAGCTTGGCCCTTTCTCAGAAAAATAGTCACATTCCACATTATGTTGGAACAGTCGAAGCTTGATCCTTTGTTTTACTTTTTCTTGGTCTTTGATAGGGTATGATTGTGTATCTTTTTCATTGTTGCATACATAAGTGTTTTGAATGTCTACTTTACTGTGAGTTTGTCATGGGGGAAAACTCTCACTAAAGTGGGGGGAAAATGTAGTAACAGAAAAACATCCCTTTTCCTTACTTAATTTATAATAATTAACAATAAATGAGTCTAATGTTGCCTTGATTTAGTGTAGTAATGTGTTTTACACATTCATATTAAATCTAGGGCCCTTTTTAAAAAAATAGACTTAATGATGCCTTATTTAGGGTGTTGTAAAATGTATCTTTACACTTTCATAGTGATCTAGGGCTTTATTGATTAATTGGGGTTAGGGTATGTGCAGGATCATGGTATGCCAAACAGCCCCCTTAAGTGGCAATGAAAATTCAGAAAAATCAGAGTTAGGCAACTTGACGTAAAAATTTGAATAAGTTATCTATATTATTTCAAAAATATGTAAGAATAGAATCTGTAGAGGAAATTGAATGTAGTTTCTAAACTACTAGGTTTAACTTTTAGAAACAAAATCTATTTGGTGAAAATTTATTTCAATGCAGTATTACTGCATTTAGGAAAAAATAAAAGTAGGTGTCATCTAGAGCCACTAACCATAATAAAATGATAATATTTTTATGAAATTTTGAATATAGTAGAGGACTCATGTAGGATGTGGCCTTATATTTTTTGTATTTTTCCAGGTAAGTAATTAATTATGAATTTTTATTACAACTTTTTAAAAATATAAAACAAGTATGTCCACGATACCTTAACTTGGTCAAAATTTCATGAAATTCAATTTTTTTTTTTAATCCTATATAGTATTACAGAAAGCATAGAATGTGACGCATGTTTTGGATTCAAAAAATATGATACCGTTTGAAAGTTATCAATGTTTTGCAATCAGCCTATCAATCAGGACTTTTGTCATAATTCTAGTAGAAAATAAATAATAATAATCTACTAAATTCAAAATAAAACATAATTTATATTGGCAAAAAGCTGAGAATCTCCTCTACAAACCCTTTTCATTTTATCAATTTTGGATAAAAATAAAGTCGTCAGCCACATGGGCGAAGTCCGGAAAAACAAAGTAAGCTGTTAAACACGTTTTTTGTGTTGACTTTTTAAGATTGGTATCTCCTAACCAAAAACCAAAGCAAACCCGAGCCTATTCCCTAGGCAATGAATTTTGTGTCAGACATATCGGATATCCGATTCAAATCGGATATCCGATTTGTTAACATAGCATTTTAAAAAATTTCAAGACTTTATAACGTATTCAATATATCTCATTTGTAGTTTATAGTTTATTTTAATATATTTAGTTTATAATATATGATTTGGTTTATATATGATTTTTAAATAGTGTATAGTTTATAGTTTATGTTAATATATCTAGTTTAGAATATACAATATTATTTATAATTTAATATATATAATCTCTTACAAAACTATATAATATATAATATATTATATTATTTAGTATAATATGTTTAAATATTAAATTTCTATATTTT